>CAHIKZ030000413.1:77500-115000 GCA_903632075.3 Acanthosepion pharaonis
AAGGTTTTGGAGAGAATGGAAACAAAAAAGAAACTTATACTTAACATCAGGAAGAAGCAGTTGAAGGAGGGCTTGGAAAATCTGATACTCACAGGACAGATTGAGGGAAAGTGGGACAGAGGAAAACAGCATGTAATATATTTGATGAGCTTGAGTAAATGGATGACAGAATAGGGTTTGGGAGAAATGACAAAAAGGTAAAACTTATTAAGAGCTACAAGAGACAGGAAGATTTGGAGGACCATGATCGCTTATGTCCTGAAAGGACAAAGCACATAACAAAAAAATAAGAACCATACAACAAAGGATGAATATTGTATCAAATTGCATCCCAGTTTGATATTGGTGTCATATCAACTTATCCATCAATGTTCATCGGGTCTGGGTCTCAAGAAATTAGAAGTTGTAAACACGGTGTGTTTAGGTACAAATATTAGACTGACACATTATCTATTCAACACATGGAGGTCTTTACTGTCTTTCTGATAAAGCCTGCCAGTACTTGGTTGCTAGTTTTAATTCTTCAATTATTTTTTAATACAATTTAATATATCTTTTTTACTAAAAATGGTATCTGTATTAATTTTTGCAGTTACAATATTTTAATTATTTTTTTCTCATACAGTTGTAATGTTATCATTTTTATTAAAAATAATTTTTAGAAAACACAGTACATATTATAGAGATACATTCCTATATGAGGTTTGTCCAGATAGTATCCCGCCATTTTGAATACCTTGAGAACCATTTATATAGCGCTGACTTGGCAACCAATCAGAAGTTGCCTTATTGCACATGTGTAAACAAACACTTTCTCATGGAGTTGTTCAGTTGGCGCTAAAATGCTATAGAGTGGATTTGTGTATTGTATGTATTGTATGAGTGTTGCATTCACACAAATTTTCCATGAGACTTGGACATTTATCCAGAGAAACTGTTCAAATGATTAAGAAGGCTTTCAGGGTAGATTTAGGTAGAAAAGCCCTGATAAAATTTTGGCACCGATGCTTCAAACTTGGCCAGGAATCCATTGAAAGCAATCAATGTTCTGGAAGACCTTCAACAAACAAAATGTTCAAAAATGTTGAATGCACGCAGGCTGCAATCTAAGGAAATCAGTGATTGACAGTGCAAGAATTAGCAGAAGCTCTGGGGATTCCACAGACTGTCTGGATAGTATCCAGCCATCTTGAATATCTCTAATGCCTATTCTTCATGTTCTTGTGAAGGATTTATTTATTTTTTTGGCAAAACATTACATCACCCAAGTAGAATGGAAGAAATAAAAAAAAACGCTTTTTTTTATTTTAATCTATTCCCATAACGTATGTTTTTCTTTTTCATCTTCACTTTTGGTTTTGCAAATTCTTACACTGGTGGTTTTCATTTGTCCTTATTCTTATTTTACTCCCACACCTTTTTCAATAAATTCTGCTTCTTCCTCTTTGTTGTTATTATTATTATTATTATTATTATTATTATCAGTATTATTATTATTGTTATAAGCAATTACAAGTTATTATCCTAATGGTTGGATATTTATATTTAATTTGCTTGTAAGTCTGTCAATATGCATTTTTGTAGATTCATCTATTTTTATCTATCAACTGAAATCTCAACTAAACAATTTCAGTTAAGCTGTTTGAGAGTTCTTCTGCTTCTTTTTATTTTTTCTGTTATTGCATTTATTTGATTTCACTTTCAAAATTCTTCATTTCTTTTGATTTTCTCTTGGATTTATTTTTCTTCTCTTCCTTTCCTTTTTAATGATTTCATGATAAAAAAAATTCAGATGAAAGTAAATTGTAGCCAAAATTAATAAAAATGGTTGACAATGCTATATCTAATAAGAAATAAAATAAAAATAATTGTTCTTTCATTCGCGATAGTCCTGTTGTTGATTATAAACAACATTTTCTTTATTTTTCTATTAGTTTTTTCTTCTGTTTTTATAACTTTCAGAATTGCAGATTGGCAACAGAAACCTTATATGCAGAAATGTGGAGGATGACTTCTGAACACTGAGTTGTTGCCCTGCTGATCTTTAATATGATTTGATGATGGAACCCAAATTGCATGGATCCAAATTTCTGATGTTTTTGCTTATTTATCTTCTTTATACAGGTTTCAGGATTGAAAAAATTTCTGGTATCCAATAACAACATTTTTCCTGAAAAATTTTCAATATGGAAGTAATAAAGCTCACTGTAAATGTATTGATCTTGGAAAAGAAAAACTAGATCATTAGCAATCAAAGTATATGTACACATACACTCCTGCATGCACACAAACACACATGCACACAAACACACATACACTCCTGCATGAACACAAGCACATTTATGCAGATACATGCATGCATGTATATATTTGAATAAAACTTTTTACATGTTTCTGCATGCATATATAAGTTACCGCAGTAAATGTCCACAGAATGTATGCACTATATGTTTGTTTATCTATCCATCCATCCATAAAAAAATGATAGCTGGCCACTCATATTTGAGTATACCCATTTACTAGGGCATCTAGCCAATCCCTATTGCAGATGCCCACTCAGGCACATTTGTGTTTGCTCAACACCCAGAGAGCCCACCTGTGGTTTATACTGCAACTATGCTGAGCAGACCTTAGTTACAGTTTCTGGGAGAAAGCATGTTATCTAGTGTGATCAACAATTCAAGCCCTTGGCCACGATGACTTGTGGTTTTGTGCTAGCACAGCAATCGACAGCCCGCAAGAGTTCCATCTAACCAGTTTCATTCACAAGGCTTGGATCAACCTGTGGTGTGTTTTTTTAGGCACTTTCCAAAGGTGCTGCATGCTGGGATTGACCTTAATCAATTCTGATAACATCAGGAAGTTGCCTTATCAACAAATCGACCAAGGTGAGATTCAAACCCGGGTCTTGTGGTCAGAAAGCGAATGTTCTAACTACTCGGCCATGTTCCCATATAATCCATCCATATGTACACACATACATATATACTCATGTACATACATTTATGCTAATATTCATCTAATACAAGGCCCAAGAATCACTCAAGGTAGAGGGTTACTGTGTGGTGTTGTATGAGCATAAGAAAAAGGAAGAAGTAAATTTCATGTATGTATACAGGAAAGATAATGCTTTAACTGTAGACTTGAAGAGATGAAGATTGTAGCAAAAACAACCTGCTGGGCATCTGTTTCACAAAGTAGCAGTACTTGGGAAGAAGCTGTCCAAATGGAACTTACTTCTTACTAATGGAATACAGAGGGAATGGGGGTGATTCACTCTAGTGTACAGGACATGATGGGTCCCAGTTACAAAGGTGGGACCAGGGAATGTAGATTGTCAGAACACAGGCCATGAAAATAGGGATATGATATATGTTGAAGCTTGGATAAGCATGGAATAATAATAATACAACACAAAATGTACGTAAACAAAATGTATTGAAACAAGGAAAAGGTACACAATATTTACAGTTAGTTTTGGTATATTCTTGGGAAGACTGTTCCTGTAGAATGGGTTGACTTAATCGCAGTCGGGCAGAGTCTCTCGATTGGATCTCTTCTTACTTCCTCCCTCGTCTTCCGGTACCAACCCATATTTATATTGGTCGGTACTCCACTATGTAAATTAGGTGGATCGTACCACAACAATATAAAAATAAGTTCTGTTAAATTTGACTGACAAGTTTAGTCTACTTAATTTTTTACAGTATTCTTCTAAATTTTGAATAAGATGTTATCCATCAGGATCAAAATTATGAACCATTAATAAAACATCACAAATATATTGTTACTACATTGCTATTTCCATGGCAAATGTTCACATGAGCTACATTGCTTATTTCCACCAGTTCAATCCTTTACAGCTAGAATAAGCTATGCCACATACACAGGATTGAATGTAGCTCATCTGAACATGGAAATATTGATAGAGCAGTAAGAGGAAGGAGTAGTTGGGTAATTTATGGTGCAGTAAGTACTTTAAGAAAATGGAGAAGAATGAGTCCAGTCTTATAAGAAAAATTATGCAGTAATAATAAACTAATATGGTGACAATTGAAATTTCCCTTAATCAGATGCTAATTTTATGGTTTTTACTCCAGTGCCTACAGTGAGTAGATAATAAAATTGCTAATAAAATGTCTTGAAGCTCATCTATTTGGATAGGAATTATACTTTCCATCTGTGAATGACGATGTTATTTTTTATTTAAAATGGTGAACGAGATTACTCGTGTAAAAGAAAAAAAAATCCTCCTCAGGCATATTTCATTATAATCATCAGTTCCATGACTGAGTGTAATCATAGAGTTGCTGCACAACTAAACATCAGACCCATTCCCACTATATTTTTTAATCATTTTATCCTAAGCAAAGCATCAAACCATGAAAATGCAAGGGATTACTGAATGTGAGAGAATTTGAGAAAAAAAAAATTTACTCAGGAGAGAGGAAAATAAAAGAACAGGAATTAAGGAGACAGAAGATGATTACTGACATTACATTTATATTTTTGAAAATCAAAGTTTATTAGAAAGCAAGAAGTTACAAGAGAGTTCTACAAGTGAAAAGTGTGAGAGAAGAAACTGTTAGCATAGAAATTATGGTTGCATCTAGAAATTTCAACTGTAAAATAATGAGACCTAGCTACCAATCTATTACTGCACTCAAATTTGTAAAGTTGAGGTACCAAAGGAAAAATCGGAATAATTACCATGAAAATATTTATAGAACAGGTAGAGTGAATCTACATTATGGCAGTGGAAAAGTAACTGTAGCAGGGATGCCAGTTGAGCATCAATAAAATTGCAAATTTTTTTCTGTATTTAATCAAGAGTCTCTAAATACATAGCAGAAGCACCAGACCAAATGTTGGAGCAATATTCAATGCATGGATGAATGACAGACATATAAATGTGTAAGATGAGCTTGAGCAAATGGATGGCAGAACAGGGTTTGGGAGAAATAACAAAAAGACAAAACTTATTATTAAGAGCTACAAGAGACAGGAAGATGTGGAGGGCCATGATTGCCTATATCCTGAAAGGACACAGTACATAAAAATAGAAGAAGAATCATACAGCAAAGGGTGAATATTGTATCAAATCACAGCTCAATTTGATATTGGTATCACATCAACTTATCCATCAATGCTCATCTGGTCTGGGTCTCAAGAAATTGGAAGTTGGAACATTTAGTGAGAAAAATTGTTTGGCACAATGCAGTAAACCAAATTTACTAGTAGCAGACCTAGCAAATCATTCAATATAATTGTTCCACTTCATGTCAGTAGAAAACATCCATGAGAAAATGTATTAAACTACTCCCTTGGAGGTTAGCATCAGCCATGATGATGGAAATGAAAACAGTTTCTCTAAGATGATTAGAAGAGAGCAGTTTTGTTTTGGAAGTATTACAATTAAAAAGACCAGTTAACAACAGACTGAAGGTCATTTCTGAAACCACCCCATGTAATTAATACCAACAGAAAGAAAATCTTTAAAAGGATAAAAAGAACAGACAGCATAATAGGAAGAACAGTATTAATAATACTGTTCTTCGAAATGATAATGAAAACAAGTATGAGAATCCACTTATATTGAGATAAACAGATTATAGACAATAAGAAAAAGAAAAGGAAAATGAGTGGATGGTAAAGAAAAAGAGTAGAGAGGCAACAAAGAAGATAAAAAGAGTTAGTTAAAGAAAGAGGGACATCAAGCAGAGGAAGTAAGATAGACTGAACAGTAGAGAAAGAAGAAGAGTGTTGAGCAGAATGAGGAAGAAGGAAAAGTATCAGGAGGAGAGTATTAAAAGTGAGAGATCAGTGAAGAAAAGGAGGAGGAGGAGAGGAGCAATAGAAGATAGAATAAATAACAGAGGAACAGTGGATCAAAAAGGAGAGACATAAAATGATGAAAGCAAGACCACGGGGATATGAGAAGGAACAGCAGTGGAGGAAAGAGAAAAGTGGAATAAAGAAAGGGGCAGGAAAGAAATAAGGAAGAGGAGAGTCACTATAACCATGTAAAGGAACAGTAGAAAGAAGATGAAAAACATAAAAAGAAGAGAAAGAAGAGAAAGAGACAGCAGGGGAAAGAGAAAGAGCAGAAAAGAAAGATTAAGTGAAGAAAGAAAGACAGTAAAGAGAATAAGACAGTAGGAGAAGATAAATCAAGGTAAAAAATTCTTGCACTAAGTGTGGCCGCTGGAGAAGAGGGTAGGAGAAAAAGGATACATTAACAAAGCAGAGACCATAGGAAAAAGAAGAGAGAGAATAAAAAAAGAAATAGCAAGACAATGTATACAGACATAAAGTGAAGAAAGAAAGTAAACAAAGAGGAGAGGCAGCAGAAGAACATGGAAGGAAAGTAGATTGAAGTAGAGAGAAAAGAAAATGAAGAAAGGGTAATAATAATGGATAGAAGAGAAACAGTAGGAGAAAAAGAGACATCAAAGGAAAAAAAAGAGAAATAGGAAAGAGTAAGAACTGCTAGATAACATAGGACAGTAATGGTAAGTCCTGGTGGGGAGAGATTAGTACAAAGCCAAAAATACTGGAGCAGAACAAAGAGAAGAGATATCAAATGAAGTAAGAGAGCCGGTAGTTGAAAGAGGAGAGGCAAGGAGAGAACGTAATGGATAGCAGAAATAATAGGAGAGAAATCAAACAAAGAAAGTAAAACTATAAAGGAAATGAGAAAGACAGGAGGGTTGAACAAGAGAAGAAGAAAAAGAACAAACAGTCAAAGAAGTTAGACATAAAAAGTGAGAAATAAAAGAAAAAGTATGAAATATCAATCAACATAAAACTGAAAAGAAGAAAAAAATGGTGCCGACTAAACAGATAATAATCTCTATTCACTGAAATTATGTGTTGTGGTATAGATCTTTAGAATTGGTGACAGCAAGTCTCCTTCAGTTATGACAGTTTCCTTGGTAAGATCATGGCAAAATATCAGATGACAACTATTTTTCTATTCTTGTCCTTGTCTATTTAAATCTCCTAATCTTTTTTCAGCATTTTCCCCATCGCCTGATATCCCAATGACCTTATTATTCCAACCAAGGCTAGCATAATAACAGATAAGAAAAAAAATTTAAATCCCACACTTGTATTTTTAAAAACCTGGAGGTTAAAAATAAATCCATTTGAATGCTATAGAGCAATGGAAAGGATTAGCAGAATAAAACCAAGATGGCCGTTTATACTGAATGAAAGCATCAGGGGAAAAAATTATGACAAAATAATAGAAAACTAGTTGTTTACATATTGGTGTAACCTGTGAAATCACACATAGAATTTATTAACTAAATACATCAAAACTATTATTCAGTCTAATCATATCTATATATATATATATATATCTAAGCAGTAAAGAATAGCCAAACACAACAGACCATGAATATGAATCTATTTGCTTTTTGTAATTTTTTATCATTTCTATCTTGATCTCTGGTGAAGCTTTAATAAAGTGAAATCACACACACACACACACACACACACACACACACACACACATATGGATATATAGCCAAGTGGTTAGAATGTTTTCACTTTCTGACAATGAAACCTGGGTTCAAATCTCACCATAGCCAATTTTTCAGGAAGGAGATTTCCTGATATTATCCCAGTATGTGGCACCTTTGGAAAATCCCTGAAAAGCATACCACAGGTTGACCCAAGCCTTGTGACTAAAACTGGGTAGACAATACCCTTGTCGATGGCTGTGCTAGCATGAAGTCACCAGTCATTGTGACCAAGGGATTGAGCATGCTAGCCTTGTTCAAATTGTTGACAAAGCTATATAACACACTCTCTCCCAGAAACTGTAACTAAGGTCTGCTCAACATATTTGCAGTATAAACCAGAGATGGGTTCTGTAGGTATTGAACAAACACAAATGTTCCTGAGTGGGCGTCTGCAATAGGGATTGGCTAGCCACCCTAAAAGAAGGGTATCCTTGATTACCAGTGACTACCTATTATTATATATATATATATATATATACAGGCTCATACCAGACCCCAAAATTTTTATCAATTGTAGTATTTATTACATGGTTTTATTTTAACAAAATACAAAAAGAAAAAACAAATTTTAAATGTTCTTGCCGTTAACCACGTAGCCAGCCTTTAATAACTTCAGGCTAAATTCTAAATGTTTTGGGCCTCCACCAAAATATTTGTTTCTGCTATGGCCCTATATATATATATATATATATATATATATATATATATATATATATATATGTGTGTGTGTGTGTGTGTGTGTGTGTATATATATATATATATATATATATATATATATATATATATATATATGTATACAAGTTGCATTAAAAATGACTGACAAGGTACTGAGCTTAATTTTTCATTTAATTTTGCTAGTGTTTCATAATTTTCTTCTTTTCTGGACATAAATTACATAGAAATTACCCAAATGTTTTGTATGTTTGAGCACTTTTGGCTATACTGTTGGCTATTATCAATGATAATTTTATCTTTACTTTTAACTGAATGTTTTATGTATGTAACTAGAATTATAGGAATGTTTTATTTTCCAAACATGGTTTGTACATTGTGGCTGTGTTTATAGTTTCTATTATTGAATGTTGGCTTTTACATTTTATTAATAATGCTTCCACTATTTTTAGCATTTTTTACATGTGGATGATGCTATTATATTTTCATTATCAACAAATATGTCACAAATAGAGTTTAGTAGGTTTCCATATATATTTAAATGAGACATAATTGAGCTATGGTCAGAGAGATGTAAGGTGAGTCTTTTAGTTAGGCATGTTGTAATATATCCAATATAATTATTTATGAATTTGTATTGATCAGAAATGCAGTTCCTCAAGGGACATGTGCATTTGTAAATAATATTGCTTCTCTGTAATTTGGATCTTGCTGATGAGTTATTATTTTTGACATTGAGGTTAGGAGTTTTAAATTTTTATAGTAGATAATGCATTTAATTTTCCTCTTTTTGTTGACTGGGGTTCTGTATTTCATTATAATGTTTCTAAAGGAAGATTCATATTGCTAATAGTTCCCATGCATTTGATTTTTATAGAAAATTGTAATGCTACTGTTGTTTTCTGTATAAAAGAGGGATTGCTGCCTAAGTACATGTAGCAAGATGTGGCACAAGGTCGAGTTTAAAGTGTGGTATCTGAGCCCATAGGCTTGGGCAAAAATTCCCTAGAGACCACGTAAAAAGGGAGTCAATTTTTCCGAGACGAGACTCTGCCCTTCAGCATAGCGTTGTCTGGGTGATACCCTCTGACATAAACCAGGTAACACCCTTGAGCACTTAGCCTTGGAGTCGGTAGAATGGAGAACAATGTGTTTTACTGGACCCAGGAAGAACTAGAAGGTCAGCCAATCTAACAGTGATCTCATCTCACAAACCTTGCTCTTGCTCCATATGCAGCCTCCTTTGTAAATCACTAGTGGGTCTTAAGTGCCATGTAAGATTATTGCACAAAATTTCATAACTGAATCAATTAAGTTGTCAGATCCTCTCCAGTGATATGATCAGATTTTAACGTTGGAAATATACTTTTGTCATTGTCGGTAAAATAAAGTTTTTTCTTGACTATTTATATACATGGGTCAATGATGCATTGTGGGTAGTCTATTGCATTGTATTCTAACAGTTATTTTGGTGGAAGTGGTTGTTATTATTATTATTGTTTATTATTCACTTTATTTATTTGGATTAATTTATTTTACTTGTTTTTGCTTAATTATTTTTATTTATTCTTTTCAGTTTTCAATTTTTAAGTAATGTAGTAAAAATTTGTTTTCGTGTCTGCATTTTGAGATGATAGTTTGTTTTGGTTTTGGGAAGGTAATTATATCTATTTTTCCTCCAAGCAGAGTTTGCAGTTTGTAGATTGATTGTTGTAGGCTGATATACTTTTCCTTACTTTCCATGATATTTTTTATGTGATTTGCTTTTTGTTTTTAATTTTCCAGATATACTTGGAAACCATTGTATTGTTCGTGTATTCACTATTTGTGAAAGATGTTTTGTGTGCATAGTTCCTTTGTTTCCAGAGTCCTTCAGTTACTCCAATGTATAATTTTTCTTTATTATTTGATGATTTTACCATGGCTTGGCATATTACATTATTTTGTAAGCAATTGCCATTTAAGGGACATTCATTTTTTATCTTGCAGTTATGCATGGATTTAATTTGTCAGGATGGTTTGTTGATAGTTTTCTTATTGTGCTTTTTTATTATTTGTGTCATCTGCTTGGTGCAACTGTAGCTTATTTTTGCTGTATTTTTTAATATTTTGTGGAAAGTGCTTGATTCAGGGAAGTGTTTGTGTAAGAGTTTAATTAATATTTTCCTACATTTGTTTTTATGTTTTTGTTGTATGGTGGGTTGAACCGTATGCTGTTTCTCTTCCTGTTAGATTTTTTGTCCTCTGTGGTGTATATGTGAGTGTTGCCAGGAATCAACCATCCTTTAGGGCTGTTTCATAGTCTTTCTTAGCTTCATTGAATATGATTTCATTGAAATAATTGTTGGAGAGTCTGTGGTTTTGGTATCTGTTTGATTACAGATGGCGGGTGATTGAAAGATGTGTGTATATACAGTGTTTTATCATTGGGTTTTATGTATGGTTTATATGTATCTTTTCTTTGGTTGAAGATGACATCTAGAAAATCTACTTCATTTAGCTTAGTTTTTATGTCGAATCCCATATTTTTGAAAATCTTTATTATTGCTTCTCTAGTTTTCTCTGTGTTTTGTTTGTTATAGTTTCTTAAGATTATGAAGCAGTCGTCCCTGTAGAACCCTGTATCATTTCTATCTATTATTTTACTTAGTTCATGTAGTAAATCTTCCTGCCAAAATAATAGTTAAAATAGACTACCCACAATACAATAGTCTATCCACAATGCACCACTGACTCATATATATAAAAGGTCAAGAAAAAACACAACTCATTTAGTCTGACAATAGTATTTAGCATGAAACAGTCTGTTGCCTCTGAGTGTTGACTTCAATGTTCACTTTTATATTTACATACGCTCTGTCACTGATATTGAGCATTTTATCCCATAAATATAGCATACCTTAAAATTATATTTCTTCATATATATATATATATATATATATAAGGATCCAATTAAATACAAATAGAAACCTACCAAACTTCATCCATAATATACTTGTAGAAAATATGACCATTAGCCTCATCCACATGTAAAAAACGACTAAAAATAATGGAAGCATTAATAATAAACAGAAAAAGCCAACACTCAATGATATCAACTATGAACGTGCTGTGTTTGGAAGATTAAAAAAAACATTCCCATCACTAAAGATACAGATATATAAGAATCTATATATTCAGTTAAAAATGAAAAAAAAAAACATCCTTGATAATGGATAATAGAATAGCCAAAAGTGCTTGGATATATAACATATATTTTTTAGATTTGATTATATCCATAATGTTTTTGGAAATGGTTGAGATTATTTGGATGTTGTTTAGATGGGATAGGTTGTTCTGAATAGTGGTCATTACGGAATGATATACATATATATAAATTCATATATATATAAATTCATATATATATATATATATATATATATATATATATATATATATATATATGTGTGTGTGTGTGTGTGTGTGTGTGTGTGTGTGTGTGTATGTGTATGTATGATGTGTATTGTGTATTTGGGCAGCAATCCCTCTTTTATACAAATTTTGTTGAAAAAGACTGACAAGTGTGGCAGTTGAGTTATTTATATAATTTTTCATTTATTTGTATAATTTCTTTTTTCTTTTCAGGATATAAATTATATAAAAATTTGTCCAAATGTTTTCCAAGTGCTTTCAGCTGTACTTTAGTCATTATCAATTATGAATTTTATTTGACTTTTAACTGGATATATGTATTGTTTATGTATGTATCTAAAGCTATAGGAATGTTTTATTTTCCAAATATGGTTAGCACATTGTGGCTATATTCATAATTGATTATACTGAGTGTTGGCTTTTTCTTTTTTTTTTTATTAATAATGCTCTTTTTGTACATGTGGATGATGGTATTATATATTATATTATATCTACCTACCAATTATAGCATCAAATATACCCACAAATTCTTCCAAATCCTTCAAACTACAAAACCACACCAGGCATTCTAGTGTCACTTGATGTCAAAAATTTATTTACAAGTGTCCCTGTTGACAAAACCATAAATATAATCCTTAACTCTGTATATAACAATAATTCAATTCCATCTCCATCCATCAAACCCAATATTCTCAAATAATTATTACATGCATGCACTACTAAAGTCCCCCTCTATGACCATAATGGTAAAATTTATATTTAAACTAATGGAGTAAGTATAGGAAATCCTTTCTGTCCATGCTTTTCTATTACATGTCTCACAGAGAAAACAAGACTTTTAAAAAGGCTACTAAACTGTAAATATATATATATATATGTCAGATATGTAGACAACATTTTTATTTTAAATGAGAGCAAAAATTAAATAAATATTTTCAAAACTACATTCGAAAAAATTCCATCCTCAAATTTACTTATGAACTTATTTACTTATGAATAACAAAAAAAAACTCCCATTTCTTAGATGTTCTTGTAGAGTTTGGTAAAAACTACTAAGTCACTACTTCATTATATAAAAAACCCACTAGTAAAAACTCTTGCCATCTTAATTTTACTGTCCTCTCAGATATAAAATAGGCGTTTTTAAAAATTTCCTTATGTGAGTGCATGAGAATTCATCTGCTTGTCCACTTTTCTTTAAAGAACTTAATAACATGAAAAAAACTTGTTAATAACAGTATTCCAAATCATCTTATAAATTACCATATTATACTTTTCTTGCTAAGGTAATCAATAAAAACAAAAAATAAACAGAAAAACAATAACATTACCATTTTTTAGAAAAATCAAATGCATAGTAACTATAAGCAAGATGAATCTTCACTTAGAAATATCATAAAGAAATTGTTATAAAATAAAATAAGACATATCTCGACTGATTTACAGGCAAATACTCAAAGTGAGAACCGGATGTGAACGGGACAAAGCCCCGTCACAAAATGACCATTATCTTTCTTTACAAATGTTCTTGACTTGCGTGTTCGGTCGAAAAATAAAATAATATTTAAAGTGCTCTATTTTTGTCCAATAAAAATGCTTCCCTCCTAATTATACTCGCTTCGTTTTTTCGAGCCTGTTAAGCCATACTAAAAAAACGCTATAAAAGGGGTGTTTGGAAGTTCAATGGGCAGTCAACAGGTGGCCACAAAGGAGACCTGTCACGGTCAGTCGGACATTCAGCAGCTGTCAGCAGGAGAGCATCAACCACCGTCAACATGTGAACTACTATGAGAGATCCACCTAGATCCGAAAGCCGGCTTATGAACTTTACCACACCAAGGTAGCTGTCCCAAACCCTCATGTTCCTGTTGAAATAAACCACATAAATCCATTTCTACTGTTGTCATATTTCCTTCTTGCAACCATACGCTTGTCTATAACAAAATACACAACTCCAGTCAACAAAAACAAGAAAATTAAATTAATTATTTATTACAAAAAATTTAAAACTGCTAACCTCATTGTCAAAAATAATAATTCACATACCTGATCTAAATTACAGAGAACCAATATTATTTACAGATTTACATGTCCAAATTTGTAAATAATTAGATTAGATATACTGCAATATGTTCAACAAGAAGATTCTCCCTACATATTTCTTATCATAGCTCAATTATGTCTCATTTAAATACAAATGAAAACCTACCAAACTCTACCATAACATACTTGTTGATAATGCAAATATAATAGCATCATCCACCTGTACAAAAAGGCTAAAACAAGGAAATAAAACATTCCTATAACTGATACTTATATAAAGCAATGCATATATTCACTTAAAAGTAAAATAAAATGAATTCCTAATGACAGCTAAGTATAGCCAAAAAGCACTTGAAAAACATTCTGGCAATTTTTATATAATTTATGTCCTGAAAAAAAAAGAAATTATATGAACAAATGAGAAATTATATAAAAACGCAACCACCACACCTTGTTAGTTGTTTTCAATTAAAATTTCATATACATACATACATGCATCCATACATGCATACATACATATATAAATATATATATATATATTAAGAAATGGACAAGGTCCGACAATTTATTTATTAAAGACATTTTTTTATGTTTAACGTTGTTATTTATAGATACAAGTATTTAAGCAAATGCTCTGTTTATGATAAACAGTATTAAATAACATTTACCGGCCTGAATGTCGAAATTTTCATAGAAAATAAAAAGGTTCTTTGACAGGAAAAGAACCTGCATCCTAATGTACGGAACCAAATCATTTACGCTGATGTTCCTTACCTCTAGGATACAGGTCTGAACCTTTTCAAAGAAAGGAATATTTTATGAAAGTAAATTCGAGACATTCAGAAAGGTAAAATGTTATTTAATACTGTTTATCATAAACAGATCGACCTAAATACTTGTATCTATAAATGGTTTGTTAAACATAAAAAATGTCTTTATAATATATATATATATATATATATATATATATATATATAAATTATTCAAAGATTATAACATATTATAACATCACTACAAAAACATGTTATAAACTAGAATGTTATAACATGTTATAACATCACTACAAAAATAGCCATTTTGTCTCAACACATCTGGTCTTTTATCAAGTAATGGTGTTGAATGTATATGTTTTATAAATCAAAGAGTAAAATTTTTTGTTGAGTTGATTGCACATTTCACCTTTGTTACATAGGCTTCCTCAGGCCAGAATGAAAGTAATCTTTGTGCATCTGTTTTCTTTAATATTAAATCATTAATATCTTTCTGCTAGGCTGGCATCCTCCAGTTATTTTGTTATGACATCAAAACCAGAGTTGGATCATTTATGTCAAAACTATAAATAACATGAAACATAAACAGATTAACGATCTACATCACAAAATTTAAATAACAACTTTAGGACAAATATTACACAATTTTATTCTTTCATCCCAAACAGGGGACACCAATTTAACTGAAAGACAATCATTTAATATTGATGCTCACACAGATTTCTTTAATTCAGACCTGAGCCTATCTAACGAAAATGAAATGTGTACTCAAGTCAACAAAACAGGTTGTCTGATTTATCAAAATTGTCTGGGTTCTATATACCCTTCTAACACACACATATATATATGTACTAGCTTAAAAGCCACCCTATCAAGTGGTATTTAAGCTAGTGGATAGCTCTTGAATGGGCCTTCATCAGAATAGGTAGGGAAGAGTAGATGTGATCAGCAGCAATAAACTACAGAAGAACTCAAACAATTATTTCTTTTTCATGGGTGACTTTTCGCAATTAATTTTGATTATTCCCAAATTTATTTCCAAGTTATAAAAATTGTTATCATACAAAAAATTCGCAGTAATGAAAACTTGGGAATCCAAATTTTCAGGATTACGGTCACAGATGCACCCCAGAATGTTTTTAATTTGCTCACAGAGTCAGCCTGATTCCAAAATGGTATGATATGTTGGCCTATGGCCTCTAGGAGTAAAGTTGAAAAAGTGCAACACAGTGACATATTGACATTTGCATTTATTATATAGATGTAAGTATGTCACTACAAGGTTGTCTGACTGCTTTTTCTATAAAGTAATTTTATGGCAATTGTTTGGATGAGCACTTCACTATAGTTCTTACACTTTTTGAATTTAAGTGTAGTACTAGACTGGCAACGAAGCAAAATTTAAGCATATTTTCTATGCTAACATTTTCTTTTCTTGCACTTTTTGCTTGTGGAACTCCCTTCTGGTGCCATGCTTTCCAGTCAACTTTAATCTTAAAAAATGTAAATGCAATGTCATTTGCTATCTACTGCCTCTTCGTTACTCTTCTTAGTAATGTTTCTGTTTCTTTCACACCCTTGCATCTTAGGGACTTTATTACCTTGTTTAGGGCAAACCCTATTAAAATATATATTTATATATATATATATATTTATTTGGATTAATGTGAGTTTGTCATATATATGTTAGCTCTATCACTGATATTGTCATATATATGTTTATATTGTTTTATTGTCATATATATGTTTATGTTGTCACATATATATTTATATATATATTGTCATATATATGTTTGTCATATATATGTTAGCTCTATCACTGATATTGAGCACTTTCTAATAAGTACTGCACATATATGATATACAAATAAATATATATAAAAATTGCATATATATATATATTTATATTTATAAACAAACACATTTTACATACATATATATATATATATATATATATATATATATATATATATATATATATATATATATATATATATATGAATGAATGTATATCAAAATAAAATAAATAAAAATCCAACTAAATAAAATCTAAAATAAGATTAAAATTCAAAAAAATCTTTGGGTTTGTATTTACTGAAAACTGATAAATATGAAACATTGCAACAGATTTTAGTCAGTTAGTTATAAAACACCAGCTTGTCTACACAAAACTATGCCAAGTGACTCCTATTACCTAAAACGATAAGCAAAGTGGCTAGAGATCAAACGAAACCCCCATGAACTAAAACTACATACTAGATTCTCATAGTCAATATGTTTGTACTTTCTTTTCTTCTGTAAAATTTGAGTAATGACATTTTCCAAAATATATAAGCTTTCTTTTTATAAGATACATCTCCATTTCTACGAACATTTCAAATAATAAGACTGTTTACTATAGAAAGATATATCTATTAAAATCAATTTACATCCCTCTTCATATACAAAATCATTGTTTTGAAATGTAAATAAATTGAAATTTCATATTTTGAAAAAGTTGGAAGTTATTTACTATATGAATTGTAACCATAACTAATTATCAATGCAGCTATAAATATAAGTAGTCTTTCATAATATATAGTTAAAAAAAAATTGACTGAATACACATTTGGCATTTGAACTGACAGGGAACATCCTACTTTGAACAAATGTATTTTACACTATATTTAATAATGGAAACAAAAAGGACACTTGTACTTAACATCAGAAAAATATAGTTGAAATTTCTAGGGCATATAATGAGGAAAGTAGGCTTGGAAATTTTGATAATCACAGGGCAGATTGAAGGCAAGATGGATAGAGGAAGACATAGAAAAACCTACCTGGCTAGCTTGAGTGAATGGATGGAGGAGCAAGGTTTGGGAGAGAGCAGAAAGAAAAAAAATATTAAGTACTACAAAGGACAGGAAATTGTGGAGAGTTATGATTTCTAACGTCCTGAAGGGACATGGCTTATAGAAGAAGGAGAATATTTTCTCAACATCCTGTTAAGTAATCATTAAATTAGTGCATTTTGTCCAAGTTCTATATTTCTAAAATAGCTACTTTATTTTTGGAAGATTCTAAATAACAGAGTTTAAATTTTTGGTCAGCAAACATCAATCAAATCATCAAAGTTAATTCTGGATAACCAAAATTGATATTAAAAACAACATTCTTTTAGTACATACAAGTAATCTTTTAAGATTAATTTTAGGCAATTAAGACCATGATTAAATTTAAATTACAGCCATACATTTCAAAATTTCTTTTTTTAATCAATTCAACCCAAGCAAGGCAATAAAGCTACTAAAATGCAAGGAACTGATGGGAGTGAAAGAGAATGAAAAAGATTTTAAAAGAAGCCAGTAAGCCAATTCTAAACAGAAAACAAGGGATGAACCTCTACGAAAGACTGGGAAGGAGCATGAACTAGATGATAAGTAAACCTATCTATACTTATTCAAGAAAAATATAAAATGAAATTTCAAAGTTTAGATGGAGACATTAGAAGTATAGAGATAAAGAAGACATTAGAAGCAACTGGAAACCCAATCCTAAACAGGAAACAAGGGATAAACCTCTCTCTTGTTCAAAAGCCCAATGAAGAATGTGAATTGGATGATAGGAAAACCTATCTATTCCTGTCTATAATAATTGAAATGTTTTTGTACCTACCTAGCTTAAATGAGCCCAATATAAATGTTTTTATACCTATCTAGTTGAGATGAGCCCCATATAAATTTTACAAAATATGAAATGGATATATGGTCTATGTCCTTAGAAATAAACAAATCATAGCATAACAGGTTTTTTGCATTATAAAGCAATGCACATTGGTTTATACATAATTTGTGTCTGAATTTCTGAGATAAGGAGTTATTTAAATTATTTATATTTGGATTAATGTCCTAATCTTTGTTGTTATTATCACAACCTTTCAGCTATTGTACCCTCTGGCCTTCTTCAGGTGTCTGTCAGTCCAAATTACCTTCAAATGAATATTGAATAGAACACTTTATTTTCTTTTCAGGAATTATTATTTCTTCTTTTTTCACTGAGACTAGATCTGTACTAACTGTCCCAGGGATTGAATTTTGTGGTATAGTAATTCTGAGTTCAATGTCTGGGTAGTATGGATTTAGACTTATCGCAAACAGTACTAGTAATAACTGAGTAGTAATAAAAAGAGAGAAAATATGATATCCCTAGATATGCTCAGAGGAAGAACAATAATCTACCCCTGTAAATTAAATAAAGTATTCAGTTTGAAATTCCTTGAAGATTACTTAGATCAACAGACATATGAAGAAGGCTGAAGGACACAAAATCTGAAACATAGTAATCATAACAATATAGATGATGACTAGTCTGAAAGTAAATAATATAAATTACATATATACTTACATATATAATATATATGTAATATATATATATATATATATATATATATATATATATATATATATATATATATATATAACACATTTTGGCCTCAGTAGGTTTCATCAGATCAAAAACAAAAGAACAAAAGTCACACAATTTCATTCTTTTCTCTCATCAGAAGAAGTACTAGCATTTTATTATTTAAGCATATGCACAAATACACACACATATTTCTTTAATTTTTGATCTGATAAAGTTTACTAAGGGCAAAACAAGTAATATATTTTCAATGAAATAGCTTTTCATTTGTCATATTCTTCAAAATTTGTCTGGATTCTGTATCCTATTTGTATACACACAAAAACACACGCACATATATATATATATATATATATATATATATATATATATATATATATATATTTTTGAATAATGAATATATATATATATATATATATATATATATATATATATATATATGTATAGGAAAAATATAGTTTTTAAGGTGTGCTATATTTATGGGATAAAGTGCTCAATATCAGAGATAGAGTGTAAAAGTCAACATTGAAATCAACACTCAGAGGGGACAAATAAAGAAATAAATAAGTAAATAACAAGTCACTTCTGCCAAAATTACTGCCAGAATGGACTACCCACAATGCACCACTGACATGTATATACAAATATTTGAGAAAAAACCCAACACTCGTGGCCTGATGATTGCATCTAGCATGAAACAGCCTGTTGCCTCTGAATGTTGGCTTCAATGTTCACTTTTATTTATATATATATATCTATATATATATATATATATATATATATGTGTGTGTGTGTGTGTGTGTGTGTGTGTGTGTGTGTTTGGTTGAATAATCTAGACATATTAGTTTTAGCAATTCACCCCTGATGATGATAATGGATGAGAGTGAAAGTACTTGGGAAAATAAAAGAAATAACAAAAATTACAGCATCTTTCTTACACAGTTTTGTAACAGCATGAAGAAATTTATCCATGAATTTGAGAGAATTAAAATAAAATAAATAGACATAAAATATCTAGATTATTCAACCAAACATCCTTGAATGAAGATATGTTGCTGGATTTGATTCTTGCTAGTGGATGCACACTGCTGATGAGTCCCAAAAAGGCTGAAACAACCATCCAGTGCTTTCTGCATTCTGTTAAAGATTGTTCTACACTCCATGAATTACTATGAATGATTATTCAAATCTCATAAAATTTCTATCACCTATATATACATATATATATATATATATATATATATATATATATATATATATATATATATGAATGTATGTATAATGCTTCAACCCATCTATCACCAAAAATAAAACAAATATCAAGAAACTTCTATTAACTGCTACCATAATTTTGAGGTGAGACAAATTCTCATTCAAAAAGTTGTTTAGAATGTACATCTCATTTTTTGCTACTTATGTTGTTATCATGGTGTTTCAGCAGATTCATTTTGCAGCCTTACTCATGTGGACAACCACTTGATTTGTCCATTATTAGAACAACATATCAAACAGTTTTTGGAGTCATGTACTATCATCAGTTAAAGTAAAAGTTTGGCAGACAGAATAAAGATTTTTGATTCCATTAATAATTTTCATGCCGTCAACAGGTTTATTATAAGAGAAAAATCTAAAACAGAAAGAAATCACTGAGACAATGTAATAGTCTACAAAAAGAAAGTAAATTTATAAAATATATAGAAAATGAGAAAAGAAGCACAGAAAAAGTTTGGAAGGTTAAGAATAACAGATGTTTCTAAATGTAGAAAGCCCCATTAAGTGACCCATAACAAATGTATTACTGGCAAAACTCTTTTCTGCTGAGTCACTTCTAATTATCTGTGACTCCAGAGAAGCTGACTTCCTGTAACAAAGTGAGGGTGCAAGATAATGGATAGTAAGAAAAGGATAGTTGCAGCAATAATTACCAGAGAGTTGCTACTGTAGTAGAAGTCAGAGAGGTTTAGTAATCTTACAGTACAAAATATGATTATATCAGAACAGACAGTGGGGAAAATAAGTATTTCATCCCCTGCTGATTTTTTGAGTTTGCCACCTTACAAAAATAGGAACAATCTATAATTTTCATGGTAGGTCCATCTTTGAAATTAGAGATAGAATATAAAAAAAATTCTAGAAAATCACATTATATTAATTTTTGAATATTTATTTCTTTTTCATTGAAAAAATAAATATTTCACCCCCTACCAACCAGCAATGATTCAGACCCCACAGACTGGTTATGCGACCAGGAGGCATATAGACTAGTTCTATTACTCAATTATTACTCCTAATCAAGTACTCATTACTTGTATAAAAGACACTAGTTTACCGAATCCTTCAATGAATCAGAGCCTAATCTCTCCACAATGGGAAAGACGAAAGAATTGTCTAAGAACATCTGGAACAAAATTGTATACCTGTACAAGACTGGAATGGGCTACAAGATGATTGGCAAGCAGGTAGATGAGAAGGAGTCAAATGTTGGTGCGATAATAAGAAAATGGAAGAAACACCAATTGTCTATCATTCTCCCTTGTTTTGGAGATCCATGCAAGATCTCCCAATGTGGAATGAACCTGATGATGAGAAAGGTGAGGAAACAACCCAGAACTACGTGGCAAAAGCTTGTTGAGGATCTCAAGGCAGCTGGGACCACAGTCACCAAGATGACCATTAGTAACACACTATGTCATAGTAGACTGAAATCATGTAGTGTCTGCAAGGTCCCCCTACTCAATAAGGCACATGTACAGGATGGTTCGGAGAAAGTGTTGTGGTCAGATGAGAATAAATTTAAGCTTTTTGACTTCAACTCAACTCAGCCACAAAAACACCATCCCAAGCATTAAGCATGGTGGTGGAAACACTATGCTTTCAGGCTGTTTCTCTGCTAAGGAGACAGGACGACTACACGGGGTCAAGGGAAAGATGGATGGGGCCAAGTACAGGAAATTCATGAGTGAAAACCACCTTGCTTCAACCAGAACACTGAAGATGTGTTCCACCATGACAATGACCCAAAGCATATGGCTAAGGCAATGAGAGAGTGGCTCAAGAAGTACATTAAGGTAATGGAGTGGCCTAGTCAGTCTCTGGACCTTAATCCTTTAGAGAATATGTGGAGGTTGCCCAACGACAACCTACAAATCTTAAGGATTTGGATCTGCAAAGAGGAGTGGACCAAAATGCCCCCCCAGGGTCTGTAAAAACTTAGTAACCAACTACAGAAAACATCAGGCTGCTGTGCTTGCCAACAAGGGTTTCTTCACCAAATACTGAGTTATGTTTTGCTATGGAGTGAAATATTTATTTTTTCAATGAAAAAGAAATAAATATTCAAAAATTAATATAATGTGATTTTCTAGAATTTCTTTTATATTCTATCTCTCACTTTTAAGGTGGACCTACCCTGAAAATTATAGACCATTCCTATTTTTGTAAGGTGGCAAACTTAGAAAATCAGCAGAGGGTGAAATATGTATTATCCCCACTGTAGTGCATTACAAAATGAATATAAATAGGAAACATTATTGTCTAAAATTTAATGGAATTAAGTCAAATAATGATGGTCTTTGAAACTTGGCCACATTTGCAAAGTATTAAGGAATGAACGCTTTACCCTTGAGTACCTAATAAATGAAGTGGTGGGGATATTTATTTTTTTGGAGGAAATTTTCTAACCATACTGAGCTTATTAAGTTCACCTAAGATGATAATAAAGGTAGCACTTTGAATCCACACCATTTAATTTTGCCCATATTGACTCTTTAAATGATTTTTTCATGCTCTACTTTTATTATGGCCTCCACTGTCTATTGCTCATTGAGAAAAATTATTAAAAATGATTATTTTGTACAAGGTACGACAGAAATACTTCCCACATATACATCCCAGAGGTATCTCACACATAATGATAAGACATTAGCTAGATGATAACACCATTGTCACTTACTTAAGTTTACTAGCAACACATAGGTGACAGTTTAAAAAGTAGAAGGTATTTATGCTACACACTGTAGCTAATGTCTTACCATTACGTGGGAGGTATATATGGGAGGTGTTTCTGCTGCACCCATTATTAGGCTTAGTACAGCGAACATCATCTTATTATGGGTACCAAATAGGTCTTTTGGTCACCATTTTAAGGTAAAGATTTCACCTCAACAGCCAGAGAGTCATACATTTGATCTAATAATTAAAGTTTGGAGAAAGGTGAAGAAAATACTAATGGATCAATTAAAATATAAGTTATCACATTTAAGGTTGAAATTTTAGAAAAAAGAAGTGGTTTTGTATTATTCTCTGCAGTAGTTTTGAAGCATTTTATACCTGTTCTTCTTTTTATCCTTTTGTCAATCCCTTCCTATATTAGGTCTTTTCTCTTACTTTCACTCTCTGTAATACCTTGCATACTAGTGACACTCCTGCCTTGCTTGAGATAAAATGTTTAAAAAAACAAACAAACAAAATAATAAGAGGGAGTGAGAGAGAGATCATTTGCAAATTTCTTCTGTGTGAATTTCTTGAATGAGGAGTTATCATTATTTACATTATTTACATCCAGACTAATATTCTCATCTTTGTTGTTATTATCACAATATTTCATCCTTTGGCCTTCCCAGCTGTTTGTCAATCCAGGTAAACATTACAGAATCTTAAATTGAACAACTTATGTGATTAAATTGTTCTTGTTCTGTTCTCCATGTCTAGAGTCATCTCCCTATTCTCTTTTTAAATATTGCTCAGTTATTATTTGTCCTGTTTTCACTGATTCTAAGTTCCCCCTACCCAGCCCAGGGATTGAGCTCACAATTACTATGCCAATAAAATTACAAATCAAAGACTCTTGATGAGGATATTAGTTTGAATACAAATAATGTAAATAAGAATTTTTTTAAGCAGATGCCAGATTTCCTGATTTTATCAGATTCTCTCATAGAGCAAATAGCATGAACTGAACATGTGAGCAATGAGCAAAGCTTTAATGAAAAGTGGACAAAAAAGACACTTATGCTTAGAATCAGAAAGTGACAGGGGAAATTTCTAGGAAAGAAGACTTAGAAATTTGACACTCACATGACATAATGAAGGAACAAGAGAAAAAAATTGAAAGCAGCAAATAACCTACCTAACAAGTTTTTCTGTAAATAGTTGGCAGAGCATGAATTGTGGGATAGCAAAAAGGCAAAATTTACAAAGAGTCACAAAGAACAGGAAGTTGTGGAGAGTCATGATCGTTCTCGTCCTGCAGAGACAAGACACATAGAAGATTAAACCATAATAAAATAATGAAAGTTTTAATCTTTTTCAGAAAATGGCATGGGCTTTACAGAATTATAAAAACATAATTAAAATTTTCTAAAGAATTTAACAAAAAGACAAGCTCTACGAAAGCTACAAAGGAGAGGAAGTTGTGGAGAGCCATTTCGCTCTCGTCCTGAACAGACAAGGCACATAGAAGATTAAGCTATGATAAAATAAAGTTTTAATCTTTTGCAAAAAATAGTATAAGTTTTACAGAATTTTTATAGCCATTTAGACAGTTACTTTAATCGTAACCCACAATGTGTTTACCAAACTCAACACAAGACAAAAGTATCAATTATGAGAGCCATGATCACCCATATTCTGAAAGGACAGGGCACACAGAAGAAGAAAAAGAATACTACTATAAACATTTTTCTGTTTTGATTGAAATTTGCTTTTTATTTTTCACTTCTTATTTCTTGGAACGAAAACATTTTTGCATAAAACTTACATAAAAGTTGGATAAAAAAAGAAAGATAACGTTTTCTGTTTGTTTTAAACATTAACGGCAGTAATGATTATAGACAAATGATACAGCTCAACTCAATAGCAATTTTATAGATTCAAGCCAAGAGGATAAATTTAGCCTTTTGTTTTATACTCAGTTTCAGCAAAAGGTGAGATGCGAACCCCACAATAGTCTATCCTATAACACTGTGGATGCCTTTGTTTTTTGGTTTGAATTGTGTTTTTTTGATTGATTAATTGTTAAACTCACTTTACATGGGATAAATTTATCATTTATAAATTTCTTTTGAAAACCTTTATTACAAATAAAATGTTTGTCTGATTACAGAGAGTATTCAACTGCATGCTATAATATACAAAATGAGAACTTCCTATTAAGACAAAACTTTATCCGTTAAAACAGGTGCACAGAAATTGATATTGGATTATGCATGTAATAAATGTGCAGTGAATAGAAGGAAGGAAAGAGGGAATCGAGGAAACTTTTAAAGAAGAAGGTAATAAAAATAAATGAAAAAAAATGAGAATTTGGGATATGCCTGTAAGGAATATTTGGAGATTTGATTTCATTAGAATTTCAGTGCAGCTGTCTTCAAAACCTTCTTACATACTTTCTATAATGCATATATTCAAACACACAAGATATATATATATATATATATATATATATATATATATATATATATATATATATAAATATACATATACATATATAAATATATATATATATATATATATACACATGCATACATATGTATATATACATAAAACACACATATATATAGGTATATATAAATGTACATATAAATGTACATTATATATATATATATATATACATATATATATATATATATTCCACTGTTCTCACATTTGATGGAACCAATTTTAAGTAACTGAACTGAACTTTTTCTGTTTTACACAAGTGTTTTTTAATTACTGAATGACAATTGTGTGATACATAAAAGATTCTGTTTGGCCATGATGTCAACTTGAGTGACTGAAACTTTTTCCATCAAACATGAGAATTCAGTATATATATATATATATATATATATATATATATATATATATATATATATATATATATATACTTCACACACACGCACACATAATAATAATAATAATAAAAATGATGGTCAGCTAATTGTTTCTGAGCACATTTGACTGCTAGGATGTCTAACAAAACTGTATTGCAGACACTTGCTCAGCCACATTGGTATTTGTTCAATATCCACAGAAACCTCTAAAACACACACACATACACACACACATACATACATGCATATATATATATATATATTTCATGTACCTGATGGTGAATCAAAAAGTTCATTGCCTGACATGTAATTATTAGCTGAATTTTGATATGCTATTTTCATTGTATAATCAAATTAAGTGATAAAACATTCACTGCTAGATTTATAAAAATATAAATGTTTCTTATACAGGATAAATACTTTTCACCAGTAGTTTATAGTCTTATTGATGTACATATATCCATGTGTATATATGTGTGTGTATATAGATATATATTATATATATATATATATATATATATATATATATATATATATATATATATATATATATATATATATATATATATATATATATATATAATATAAATCAATTTTTTATATATATATTTGTGTATATATATATATGTGTGTGTGTATATATATTTATGTGTGTGTGCATATATATATATATATATATATATATATATATATAATACATGCATAAAATTTCAGATAAGTATATCTTTATTCACAATTATACAGTGACACATACATATATATATATATATATATATATATATATATATATATATATATATATATATATATATATGTACCTTAAAACTATATTTTTATTATATATATGTACATATGTGTGTGTAAATATAAATATACAGATATTCATTTATACATATAAACAGAAAAACAGATAAGACAAAATTACATTGTATATAAACAAATATATGGTATACATACATACTTTTATGTAACCATATATATATATATATATATATATATATATATATATATATATATATATACACCAATAAACATTATATATGTAGTATATAAACATTCATGTTTATGTATTATATATATTATATAAATATAACCTCTATAAACATATGTAAATGTTTATATATGTTTATGTATTATATGTTGTATATATAGTATACATTGATATACATATAGACATAGACACCTCTAGTTATTTATATATCTGTTTGTGTAAAAGCGAAATTGTACATTGTTATTGCCTGGAGTCATAAACTCATGGAAGCAACTATCAAAATGCCATTGGATGGATTCATAGCCCTGTGGGTAATTTGCATCTCATTTCTTTGTTGAGGCAAAACAGCTCTAAAAGAAATAAGCAGAAAACTCTTTTTCTCTCCAGTCTACCATCAATAAAGATCATTTGGAAAACAACAAGAACTCTAAGATGAATACTTCTTGCCCAACAACAATTTGGCAGCTTCATTCTTTGATAGTTCCTTAAACTTGATCTACTTACCAGGTCTTGTCTCTGATCTCTTTATTGATTGGGTGTCAGATCATCATTATCTTTACTTATCACATCCATACAGAAGTAATTATATATATGTTTATATCTACATCGACATGCGTGTATGTGCTTGTCTGTTCAGATATATGAACTGAAGTGCCAAAAAATTAATGATAACAGTACACAATTTAGCTTAGATCTCTGCAACATGTGAAAACAGAGTCAATTGGATGATGTACATATGATCTAAAAAATAGAAATATTATATATAAACAAATAAGAAAGAATTCAAATTAAAATAAAGCATTTTCTTTAAAACCCTTATCTCTTTCTCTCTAAACGTCTCTCTATATACTTCACTATAACTAATGAGAAATTAACCCTCAAATAAGAAAGAGGAAAAAGAAAAAACTGAACTAATCTAAAAAACAGCAGAAGTTTGCTGGACCAAGTCTAGCCATTTGTGACTAAAGGTTCCATGCATAACTTCCGCTATCTAAAAAAAAATTAAAAGAAAGAAATGTCGGAAAATAAAATACTTTTGGACAATCAAAAAAATTAATACGAAGAGACTTCTGATGTTAGCTGAAACCAAGGATCATGCTAGTAGTCTGGGAGACTGACCAAAAGGATATAAACAAGAACTCAGCCAGACGAGAAGAGAATGCAAGAGAAAATGGAAGTGACCAATAGAGAAACCAGCCATGTAGGACGTGTAAAGTAGTTAAGAAGAAATCATTTGCTAACATATTTTCTGCTCTTCTTACGGCCAAGAAAAACACAGTAGATTAGCAAAAAATGAGAGCCAAAAACCTCAATATAATTATTAAAATTAAACTGAGCTAAAGTATTAAGCCCTGTTTCATCCTTAAGTGAAAATTTAGCAATAAACAATCTTGAAATTTATGCATCTTTATGAGCATGTTCATTCGCAAAATCAATTACTATGGAAACGGTTGAAGCGACCATTTTGGTAAAGGGTCTAAGAGATCATTTTTATCCACATATCAGTCACCTTCAGAAATAATTATAATTTAAGCTCTACTTCTGTATGTTTTTTAAAAATAAAAACAAAAACACTAAAGAACTCCGGATTATTTACCTAACGTGTTCTTTACTATTTTTCTACATATCTGCACATATATATATATATATATATATATATATATATATATATATATATATATATATATATATATATATGACTTATATATATATATATATATATATACTTATGACTATAAGTATACACTATTCAGTATTTGAATTAAAGTATTTAAATAGGTGTGCTTATTATTATTTATGAATATCAAATTTATTTATCAATATTTATAAAGACAGATTAAAATTTACACAATATATTACAATTTTAACAGAGGATAGACAATATGGCACCAAGATCCAAACATGTGTTGGAAGCATCCAAAAGTTAAGCAAGATGCTGAGAAATGGAAAGAATATTATTATTAACAACAAAAAGATTGCTGGATTGTTATGTGATATCGATCCTCTTATATGGCAGTGAGTGCTGGACAGTCTTCCCATGGATGAAGAGAAAACTAGAAGCAGCGAAAACATGATTCTACAGAAGGATACTGAAAATTTTATGAATGGATCAAGTAAGAAACAAGGAAGTCTTAAATTGTCAACAAATAGAACACATACTCATAATTGGGAAAAGATGGCTGAAATTACTTAGATGCATAATGAGGAAGTAGGGCTTTGAAAACTCAATCCTCATGGGGAGAGATAGTTGAAAACAGTGATCCACTTATTTGAAGTGTTTCTGTGAATGGATGGTGGGACAGTGGGGAGCAAAGGGAGAAGATCTGCTAAGAGCTACACAAAATAGGAAATTGTGTTGAGCCATGATCACCTATGTCCTGCAGGAATGCAACATATAGAAGAAGAAAGAAGATATATATATATCTTGAAATTTTTACCAATATTGGTTGGTTGATACCAATTTTAATATGAAGATATTGACTTGTCTAATAAAATCTGACAAAGAGAAAATATCAAATGAGTGAATATATGTTACTTAGATATCTATTGATATCTTTGTATGTGTCTACACGTGTGAAATAGCCAATCACAATGAAGCTGTAAAATTAATTCTGACATTTGAATTCACATAATTAATGTCTAATTTCATTTCTTTATAGGTTATATTTTAAGGCAGGAACATTTCTTGAATACCAGTACTACCATTGTCTCTGTCTTGGGATTTGGCAGATGTTCAAAATGTGCCATAAACTTGAGTGTCTAAAACAAGAGCCAAAATAAACAGGATGAATTTACTTTAAAGCTGACCTTTGGAAAAAGTTAGCATAAACAATTCCATCAAACTTATCAGTTACCAAAGTAATAAATAAGAAAAATATAAAGTGTATTCTATAAAATAAGAGTTTGGAAATGACTTCCATTTTCCACCTGTGATCTATCATGAACCCACACACACTCACATACATGCTTACAAACACACGCACACATACACGCATACAAACCCACACATGCATATTGGCCAAGACATCAAATTTTTTAAGGTCTTCTATGTTGGACTGAAAACATTTTTACCCATAATTATATATATATATATATATATATATATATATATATATATATATATATATATATATATATATTTAAATAAGCTTTTATGGTTCAAAATTTAACAATAGCTAGGAAAAGGCAAAATTTATATGGCATTTTTTAAAAAAGCTAAAAAAGAACAACTGGTTTTGTCCCAGGACTTATCAAGTTTATTTTTCTGGGATATGAAAAATATAAAAGCGTGTAAATTAAATTATTATAATGAATGGAATGGAAAAAAAAGATATGAATTTCAAGAAACCAGAGCCAATAACACTAGAATTTAAAGCAAGCATTTGAACATTAGAACACACATGATCAGACGATAGACATTCATTGTCTGTTATATTTAATAATATGTTTAAATAATGATCTGCCCAATACACTATATATATATATATATATATATATATATATATATATATATATATATATATATATATATATATGCAGTTGTATGGATAGTAGTTATATGTTTGCATATGTTAGCTCTCTCACAGATATTGAGCACTTTTTATATATATATATATATATATATATATATATATATATATATATATATGACGTTGAATGGGGATAGTAGTTATATTTTTGCAGATGTTAGCTCTCCCAGAGATATACAGCACTTTCCATTAAATATATATGCATATATATATATATATATATATATATATATATATATATAGTGTATCAATTTCAATGCCCAGTATAAGACTGTGTTTCTTGTCACAAATCAATTACCTATATTGGACATACTACCACCTCCTTGAGTAGACGACTCACATGTCACTTAGATCAAAGTGCTATAAAAATATTTATCAACCCACAATTAACAAGGACCCTTGAAAAATATTCTGGTCAAAGACATTAAAATTCTATATAAATCACAGTAACCAAAACATCTCATTATTAGAGAGGGCCTGTAGATCAAACATCTCTCTCCTTCTATCATCTTCACTTTATTTAACAGTGAAAATGGAGTGTCAAAATTTTTTTGAAAATAGAAATATGTTCATGCAAATTCCAACCACACTCAACACCCAAAGGCTTGAAATGAATGCTCCTATTCAAAACAGCACAAAAATAAAATACAACTTAAACAGTTAAAACATGACAAAAAACTAAAAACATCTAAAAGAAAACCCTCTTGAAAATGGCAAAAGAAATGACCAAAAGCTCTTGGGACAATGAAAATTATGGAAAATTTCTCTACTCCCTTACTCCTACAAAATGGAAAAACAAAAAGGATCCTGGAAAAAGTAAATAAAAAATTAATTAACTCTGATTTGTCTGCCATATTTAATGGAAGATGTTTAAAAGAAAGGTTGTTGCCCAAATATATATATATATATATATATATATAGAGAGAGAGAGAGATTAAACATTATTTTTAGTGTTTATCCATATTTGGGTAGAGGCTCCATTTATTTATTTATTAAACAGTATATTTATTTATTTTAATCTACCTGACTGAATATTCAAAAAATTTTATTAAAGAAAAATATTCATGCTCTGGCAGGATTGGAACACGTGTCCTCTTTTACAGGAGAAACAATCATTAGATCCAACATGTTTTAGACTATGAAGGGTGTCACTGATCAAGCAAATAGTGCCTTAAAAGCACAAACCTTTCCACATTCTCACATTTTGTACTGTATATATATATATATATATATATATATATATATATATATATATATAGACAGACAGAAAGAGAGAGATATTTGGATGAAAAAATAATCAGTATTATTTTCTACAAGTGATCGTCATACAATGCTGTATGCATTCAGGGCAGAAACCATATTATGATCAACCCTAAGGATATTTTCTCTCAATCTGATCATATCTCTCTATCTGTCTATCTAGTTAGTTATATCTCCCACTGACTTTATCTTTCTCTTTCTTGAAGTCTGACTGCAGAGAGATATAAAGATTTTTTGAAAGTTAGTTGCAAAAGCCACTGACAATGAGTTTATTCCCTAGTGAGTTTTCCAGAATAATTTTTTTTTTCTCCATTAAATATCTTTCTCTATTGTTGCAAATAGTTGCAGACTTTTGTATGGCATTGTCTGTGTGTGTCTCTCCACACACACACACATACACACACACACACACATAAGGGAGCATCAATAAGTCTCCAGCTTAACATGTAGCTGAATCTTGATCTGATATTTTCATTGTTATCATATTTTATATATGTAATTAATATTTACAAAGTACATTGAAAACATAAAAACTGCTTTTACAAAGTAAAATGAGTCTTTCTGATTTGTCTGTGGACATAAGGTTGTATTTATACCTATGATGGCTGTTGACTCCTTAACTATTATGAGGATCACTGACAAATTTGATCAAATTCTTATGAGAATGACAATGGCTTTTGAAGCCGTCAAGTTATTTGATAGGGTTATTGCAGACAGACATACTAAGTTGTTCTGTACAGTAAAAATCTGTTCAGCTTGCTCATGAGTTTTCATGTGATGGATAAAACTGGAGTGGATTCTGCATGTTAAGTTATTTCCAGTGCAATACTAATCATAGTTTATCAAAGGTCTACCAATATGACTCTTCTTACAAATAACAAGGTCTGAATTGGAGTGACATACTCTGCCAAGTTCATCATATATAGATTGATGGATTGTCAGATCAATGTTTTCCCCATTCCTAACTGCCCACTTGACATTTGCTCAACTCTCACCTCTTGAACTCTGTTCCAGATTCTTGCTTCCCTGCCACCACAATCTTCAAAAATTTAAATGCAATGTCAATTGCCATCTTCTGTCTTTTTATTGTCCTTTCTCCTTACATTCTCTTTTACTTCCAATAACTCCTTACATCTTAGTGGCATTATCACCTTTCTTGTGGGAGAAATAATAAAAAAACTCATTGCTTGTTCTTGGAAGATCTTATATCCTTCATGAATTGTATACCTCCAAACATATATCAATATATATGAGGGTTCGTACACAAGTTATTCTATAGTTATTTTCTAACCATAGCTTAGATGTGACACAAGGCCGAAAGCATGGGGTGCTTAGTGAGGATTAAACTCACTACTCAGTCATTATTGTTCTAGCAAGACAAGCTTGTTAACCATTATACCATGTTGAGGTGCCCACACAAGTTATTCTATACTGTAGACTGCGAGAGACTTGAAGTGTTCATTTGGTTTATGCTGATTTTGAGCGCTACAGAACAATTTGCAGTGAAGCCTTCAGTGATGAATGTACACTTTGATTTTGATTACATTGGCTTTATTGAGGACCACAGTGTCTGACAGGTGGAATATCCAGTGGAATCCAAGAATTGACCATAAACAGGATTGGTGGAATCTCTGTAGAGCACCTAGAGTATGCAATACACAACCCATGTCTCACAGGAATAAAAAATGCACTTCAGCACAGAAGCATAATAGACTGCCATCTTTATGCACTTCTTATGTTCTCTTTGAGACCAAACTTAATCTTTTAGACCTGCAAAAGCATTACTTAGTGCTACAATTGGATCTCTTTCTGATTCACACTACATGTCATCTGGATGTGAATTCTAAGAAATCAAAACAAAATAAAAAGTCGTTTTCTGCACAGGAGCTCTGAGCATCACATCTAATCTACAAAAGAAATCCCTGCAATAAAATAGTCAATCATGAACATTCCTGCAAAAAGAAAGGATGTGCTGAGGATCCTGCACCTGTTAAATCAAATATATTAAAGATGGCACCCCTTGCTGATGACAGGTAGTTCAGCTTCAATACTTTGGCCTCATCACACAACTGCTAGACAATCAAACTTTTTGTTGGTGTCAATTTCAACACTGATGAAAAGCGTAGATCAAATCCCACTAACAAAACTCCACTTGACTTCCCTAATTTGCTTCAGGCCTCTCTCCTGACACGAACTATGACCTCAGCCAACCAACCCAAGAAATTGGTCAACTCCCAGCTCTACCAACACCTAATTGCTTTCCTTATCAATAGCAACTAAAGAACCACATATGAACAGTTTTGGCTGTTTTTCACACAACTATGCATATATTCTGAATTTTGATCAATACACATTGAAATCTGAATCCTTGCCTTGTAAACATTCACTGTTTATAACAATATAAATATGTATTTCATCATCAAGTGTACAATATCTGTTATGCTTTCAAAGTATGAATTTGTTCACCACCTTGACCATCCAAAAATATTGTAATTATAAATGTGAGGCATTAATAATTACTTGTGTATATATATATATATATATATATGGTTATAAGAATAAAATAAAATCTCTTAAGGTTCATCATTGTTGCAAAATGCTTAACAACTGATGAAACTGATGAAACTGCAGTATTGAGTGAGTAAGTTTTCATATATTATATCTTAACTTGGGTATATATATATATATATATATATATATATATATATATATATATATATGTGTGTGTGTGTGTGTGTGTGTGTGTGTGTGTGTGTGTGGGATGTATAATAGTATCTGAAAAGTCTCTATAAAGTATGTGTGTATCTATATATGTATGTACAGATATATATGAGTGGGCGTGTATATGTGTACATGTATATATATATATATATACTAATAGATGTATATGCCTGGGTGGGTGTGTATGTATTGTATATATATCTGCAAGTATATATATATTAGAAAAAACACTGTCTAGTTTTGGTGGAATGATTTAAAATCCAACAATACCAAATGGCTATAATATAGATATTGATCAAATAAACAGACAGAGAGACACACTCTTGAGTCTGGACATTGGAGGTGATAAGGTAATCTAATTTACTTTGATTCATGGGTATCACTTATCCTTAGAGATCCCAATGCATTTTTTTCTGACATATTATCAATTTTTTATCATGTAGTTATACACAGAAATATAGTGCAGGAAAAATATTTTTAATTTTTAAAATTTTAAATTTAAGAACGCGATAAAATATCCTTAAATCTTGCAGTGTAAGCACACTAAGTGATGCAGTTTATTGCCTAATAAATGACAGTGAATATATTAAAATATCAAAAAATATATAAACAGAGCCAATATAAGAAATATAAAAATATACTCAAGTATTGTTAAGTTATAGCTGCACCAATAATCTTGAGAAGATCATAAAGATACACAACAATAAAACTCTAAACCAATTTAATAATCTGAATCATAATACAAGTTCAAAGGAGAATATTGTTAAGGATACTGGGCAATGTAGTTGTAGGAATCCTGACCAATGCCCATTGCCAAACAAATGTTTAACTAAATCTCTTGTTTATCTTTGTTCTATCTCTACAATAGAAAATCCAATGGCTGAAAAGTTGTATATTGGTAGTACTAAGAATTCTTTCAAGACTAAGTGGTATGAACATATATTGTCCTTTACTAATAATACTTATAGAAATAATACATCACTTTCTAAATATTTTTGGAGTTTGAAAGATAATGAAACTCCTAAGTTGAAAATTTTTAAAACATGTAGATCCTTATATGAATCCTGTTTTCTGTGTTTACATGAAAAATTGCAAATTATCATTTATCATTTATTAAACCAAAGATCAAAGTTAATGGTAAGTTGTAAACACAGTCTACCTTTTAACTTGCAATTCAGTTAGACTTGGAATTTGACAATGCTTTTTCTTAGATTTTAGTTGAATTGTGTTGCACCATATATAACTTATCTTTCTATTGGTAAGATTAATTTGGATTTAATATAATTTTGTATTAATCTCCTGGTAGTGTTAGTAACATTTTGTATGGATGTATTGGTATTTAGTTGGTATTTTGATATTTTGCATTAATTGGTTATTGTTATTAACACTTTATATAAAGAATCTTTAGTCAACAGTTGTATATTAATTTACCAAGTAAGTCTATATATTTAAATATTTACTGGTTTCTTAAAGAAGCTATTTATTTATCAACTATAATTTTTTATGTAGGAAACTCACAAAGCATATAATTTGTCTAGCATTTTGTTAGATTACCACTTCATTTTTTCTCAGGAAATGACATTGTCTAATATACAATATGTATCCATTTACATCAACTCCTGTTTAACATCTGTTGCTGCAATTGATTTCAAATCTATGGGTCATGACTCATTTATGAAAAATAATTTCTTAATATTTGCTTCTTCCCTTAGTTTAACTTTAACATAGGCCATATTTGATTGGTTTATCTAAGTAAAGGCCACAAACCTTATAACCATCCCCTACTTTTTACTTTTTTCTTTTTCATAAAAAGGCTGTATTTTGCTTTTAAATCTGAATAAATCAAACTCACCAGTAATTTACAATTGCCTGATGAGATGCGTTGATACACATCAAAACACAACTGCAGTTGTGTAGCAATTTTTACATGTTTTTTGATGTAATATTCTAAGATAAAGAATATAACTCTACTTTGTATTGAGCCCTCTTTTAAATTAAAGGTTAAGAACATTGGAATTGTAGTCTATTCATTCTCATCTTACCTGGATATAAATATATATAGAGAATTGAGTATCTTGTCAATTAAATCAGGTGAAGATTATGAGATGGGGGTTTTCATGAAACTTTAAGTCTCAGTAATATTTGAGTATTGTTTTTTTAATATATATATATATATATATATGAAGAAATATAGTCTTAAGATGTGCTATAAATTGTTCAATATCAGAGATAGAGCGTGTGTAAATATAAAAGTGAATTAGCACTCATGGCCTGACGATTGCATCTAGCATGAAACAGACTGTCAGCTCTAAGTGTTGATTTCTATGTTCACTTATATATATATATATATATATATATAGGCAGTATATATTTGTCTGATATTCAGCACTTTTCTACCATCAATATAGCATACCTTAAACACACACACACACATACACACATATGTCTGTGTGTGTGTTTGCATGGTGTGAGTGTATATACATTAAGCCTAATTCTTAACACAAGTGTGTCAGTCTAAAGGCATTGTCTGAAGAGACTTCCCTTCAAAACTCTGATCTTAACATTCATAGTTACTTGATCTGTCTTTAGCCTCAGGAGTCATTAAGGTCTATTTGTTATTTTGGCACTGTAAGAACATTTTTTCCCACTCTCAGTTATCTCTCTTGAGTTTCAGGATTAGCAATTCAGAGAGTTACCCGAAGGCACTTCTTTCTATCTCCTGTAGCTTATTTGATACTATGCATATATAAATACATATATATTTATGTATACATGTACAGATTATATTTATATACAGATTCTTTTTTTATAGAAATAAACACATATATAGTTCAAAATTTAGCATTTATACACTCACACACGCACACACATAAATACAGAAAAATATTTTTTAATCATTACATCCCAAGCAAGGCAATAAAGCCACTAAGATACAAAGAATAAAAGAACAGGAATTAAGAAGACAGAAGATAACAATTAACACTGCATTTAAACTTTTGAAGAACAAATTTGACCAGAAAGCAAGAAACTAAAAGAGATTTTCACAAGTGAAAAGTGCAATAGAAGAAACTATTAGCATAGAACTTACGGTTACATCTCTTGCCATTTCAACTGTAAAATGATGAGACCTTACCACTAATCTAGTAGTACGCTTAAATTCATAAAGACTATGTATCATAGAGGAAGGTTCATCAGAATAATTAAGATGAAAATATTTATAGGGTTATGGTAGTGGGAAAGTGATTCAAGCTGAGATACCAGGTCAGAACCAATAACATTTCAAATTCTTTTTTCGGATCTTATCAAGAAACTCTAAATATATAGCAGGAGCACTGGACCAGAGCTGGCAACAATATT
>CAHIKZ030000413.1:120000-162500 GCA_903632075.3 Acanthosepion pharaonis
CAGCAAATTTTATACAAATGCACATGAGGATGTTAGAAAGTGTAGATTTTGGTATGTATTATTATTGATATTGCTTATAGGAAAATTGGTTGTAGTAAAATTTTATTTTAAAAAAATGGTGGAGAAAATAAAACAATGGGTTTACCATATGATTTTTATTATAAAGTTTGCAAAAAATATTGAACATTTGTGAATAATTTAACTTAAAAAACAATTACTATGAAGTATACAGACATTTATTACCAATAACATCAGTCCTCTGACACCTACAAACATGATGTATTTCTTGCACAGATCTTTTTTTTCCTTTCATCTTTCAGTTTTTCCCATAAATCACTTACAGGGCCTGTTTTTTTTTGTTCCTTAACCTTTCTCCTATTATCTTTTAGAAGTTCTTGATGGGATTTAAGTTTTGTGCAAGCCATTTCATAACTTCAATGTTCTCTTTTTCAAAAGATCTTTTATTCATTTAGCAGTGTGATAGGGAGTGTAAAAAGGCTGACTTGTAGAGAAAGAATGGCATCTTGCTTCACTGACTTTAGATACCTGACTGTTAATTCTGACATTAGGTTTTAACACTTTCAAAGAACATCCCCAAGACATTGACACCTCCCTCACAAAAACTTAGCAGACACTTTGACACATTATGGTCTAAGTCTGACACCTTCAAATATCAAACAAACTGTCAGATCCAACTAAATTGAATTTAAATTCCTCACTGAAATTAACTTTAGACCAATTCACATCCTTCCCCAAAATGTTTTTATCTTCATATTCAAATCTACATAGATGATACTAGACAAGACAAGGTAATGAAAAGAAGGAAGAAAGAACTAACCAATAATTGTATGAAGACATAATATAATGTGTGGTAGTTTTCAAAAAGGAACAGTCCATGATGCTAGATACAAACTGGAAATGTCAAAATCAAGCAAGTACAAAAATTTGACTCTCTGGGAGTTCTTTTAACAGACAATGGAAAATAATGTGAGACTGGAAGCCAAATGCACATTGAAACAGGAACAGTGGCTTCCAAAAACTAAACAAAGTATTAAGAAATGGAAAAAATTCATTAGAAACAAAAAAAAGAGGGCTGAACTGTTGTGTAATTTCAATCCTCATATATCATACAGATGGATGCTGATAATACAATGTATGGAGCATGTGAGCAACAAGTAAATTTTAAGCAAAAGAGTAACAAAAATGGTACTTATACTTAGAATCAGAAAGAAAAATTTGTCATTTCTGGGCTACATAATGAGAAAAGAGGCTTAGAGAATTTGATACTCAAAGCAACAAAAGCAGAGGCAAACAGCAAGTACCCAACTTAATGAGCTTGTGTAAATGGATAACAGAAAGAGGATCAGTAAGAGATTGAAAATTACTTAGAACTACAAAAGATAGGAAGTTATGGAGAGCCATGATTGTCTACATCCAGAAGGGAAATGGATATAGAATTCTTTTTTATGTTCCTCAATATAAAGTTATTAGTGTCAAGTGAAGGTTTTCTAATAATCTCTAAAATTATCTCAGCTAAATATTTTGGGTATTACAAGGGTGGACTGAAAAGTTCATAGGCTCACTATGAAGGAGTGATGCTAGAGCTGTGAAATCTTGCATGCATTTATATGAACTCTTCTTATTAATAACTGCATTTCTTATGAGGTAAATTGATATCTTACTATTAAAAGAAGACTGTTTATCCTGTTGGTTAAACAAAAGTCATCAACAGCAGATATGTCGTTACAACTGTGATAATGTTTCCCAGACAAGTGTTTTTTCATGTTGGGGAACTGATGATGGTCAAATCAGGAGAATAAGGAAGGTGATCAACCAGTTCAAAGGTACACTCATGCACAGCAGCCATTGAAACCAAGGACATGTGGTAGAGCATTGTCTGATGAAACAAGACCCCTTTCCTTAGGTGTTTGTTTTTGATAGCCTTTTGTAACTGCCTCAGAAAGTTGGCATAGTGCTCTCCATTAAGGATTTGACCTTTTGGAAGATAGTCAATAAACACAATGCACTTTGAACCTCAAAAAACAGAGGCCATCACCTACTCTGCATATGAAATGAACTTAGCCTTCTTTGGAGCAGGTGAGGAGGAGTGTTTAAACTGAATGAATTGCCTCTTTTTCTCTGGCTCAAAGTGATGAACTCAACAGTTATCCTGGGTTAAGAAATGTTCAAGGAAACCAGCTGGATCTGCCTCAAACAATGTAAGATTTTCCTGTGATATGATCAGCCTGGTGAACTTTGGATCAGGTGTCAGAGCAACAAGCAGAAACCTTTGTCATGCCAAGCAGCCCGAGCAGAAATCTTTATCATGCCAAGTTCATTATGCAGAATATTCTCAACTCTCTCACTGGATATGCTAATAGCATGGCTATTTGATTTATAGTCAAACACCTATGTCATGTGGTGAACACAATCAATGTTTACTTTGTGGTTGCAGTTGCAGGATATCCAAATCTGGGTCATCTTCAAAACTCTTCCTTTCCCTCTTAAATTCAGCTGCCCACTTTTGCACTGTTGATAAAGCTGGGGCATCACCCTCCAATGCAGTAACCATGTCAGCATAAATGTCTTCGGAGGCTAAACCCTTTATCTTCAGGTACTTGATAAAATCACAATGCCAATTTTGTCCATTTTCATGAGAAGTCACTACTTGTTACTTTTGAAGCCTTCTTTGAACAGTGCAATTATTAATAAGAAGAGCTGAAATTAATGCATAACTCCTTCATAGTTAGTTTATGAATTTTTCCCCATTACACAACTCTTGAACACACAACATCAATCTGGAACAGTAATTAAATTTCAGTTATTTTCATAATTATCATAGGGACGAAAAACTGATAAAATTATATATGAATCCATAAAGCTGTTTTGAAATGTTCATTCTGAAAACATAATTCTGCTTTTCTATTAATTGTGGCAAAGTGAAGCCTGTTCCCAAAAGCCAAATAGTGATGATAAGGAAAAACAGAATTTTGAAAAACGTTTCTATATGTTTTATATATGCATGTGTATGCATAAAACTTTATAAGGGTGGTGATGTATGTGTTGCAATACAGGTGAATGTGTACATGGGTATTAATTTATGGTTTTATGTGTGGATATGTATGTATATGTTAGGTGCTAAAATAGGGAACTATTCATGACAGGAAATATCTGAATGCTTTGTGCCTTTGATTCATAAAAAATCATAAAAAGTTGATTGCTTTGAAAATAGCTTAAAAGAAAACCTAGAAACATGCTCTTATTGTTATAGTATAGTAAAAGACATCTTTTCCTTTTCCCTTACATAGAAAGACATCAAAGTTTCAAAATATTGAAAATTAAAAGAAAAAAGAAATTCTATAAACTGCATATCTAAAATAACCCTCAATATTATTATCACTCATTTCTAACATTATCATTATTATTATTATTATTTGATATTGTAATTAAAATGATTCATCAGTGTTATTATGACCATCATCAGTTTTATGATTTCTCTTAGTATTATTTTTATAGTAAATTTGACTCAATACAAAGCAGAGGGTTATTGTTAAAAATGGTTATGATGAATGAAATGTGATATGAATGAAAGATGATTTGGTAGGAAGTGAAGATTATGAGGATAAGTAGGATATATAATGATTGACCCTTGATGTGAAGATTTTAAGATTCTAAGGAAAGCGTCCATGTCAGAGTCTGTTCTAAGAAATAGATATTCTTGGGAAAATGCTGTCTGAGTGGAATGTTCTCCTTAACTTTTGGAATATGGAAGAAGTGACCTCCATAGAAGCAGAATCACATATCCTAGTAGTAAATGTCGGAACAAGTTGAACTAAAGAACAGAGTTGATTTAAAAATGTAATGGAATTAGTGATAGAATTGTGAGATGTTTGTAAAAAGAAGTGGAAAATAAGACACTGCATACAGAACCGTATAAATGAATTTGAACTCAGTCAAGGCTTTGCAGGTTATTTAAAGCCAGAAAATATTTTTAGATTGCATAATGATATGAGTCTTACTAACTCACCCATAGCTGTGGGGGGAGGAGTGGTGGCTTCAGATCTGTCCACATAAGTGAGTATAATGAACCCAACTGAAATTGGAACTCAGCTCTCCAATTTTCACTTCTGAGCCATTATCCACTACACCATCTGCACATCCAAGTTGATAGCACTTGGTATTCCCATGCAGTCACCTATCTAAACACTGACTAGTCTCAATGTTGGTTAACTTCAGTGGTTGTACGAGAACCGAACTTCACATGGACATAAGCCAGTTAACATTGAGTAGTTCTAGCCCATTAATACCCCATTTTTGGTCTAATCTTATAATGATAAGGTATGGCACAAGGAGTGATAAAATGAGCCAACAATTTGTATGTTGGCATGAATCTTTATGATTGTATGGGTGGTTTTGAATATTTTATTAAGCAGGTGTATGCATGTCGGTATGTGAATTATTTCTGCTTTTGTGTGAATATATCTGTGTTTGTGCTAAAATGGGTTCTGTAAAGATCTCTGTATCCTAATCAAGGATGGTATACAAAAATACCATGCATATATACATGCATACATGAATCCATACCTGCAAATATTTCGAGTAAGCATTGCAGGTGAGATTGGGATTGCAACGTGTAAAGGTGAAAAAAAAAATGCCTGTTATTTTCCACAATTTGTTTTACAATTCTGGTAAAAGCTAATCAAAAATGTACAGATTCTCATGGCACAAAAGAGTAAGTTTTCTTTTTTCCTGCAAATAATTGCATAACTAAAATGATTCCTACTTGGCTGGATTTCAAGAAGTATATATTACAAAAAAAAAACAAAAAAAAAAATGGAACAATCAAGAAGATTTAAAGAAAGAGATAAGAATCACTTAGAAAGAATTATTTCCAAATAGTTTTATTTTTTTGAGTTTGTGTTTTCCTCTTGTCAGGGAGTTATAACATAGGGTAAATAATTATAAACCCTCTAATATTTATACATACAAAATATTTGTAGAAAATGAGAAACAGTAAGATGTAGGAACAACAAAATAAGTATTATTTATTATCTCATTGACAGTGGTTGTTATGTGGTGTTAGCGACACAAGAGACAGTAATATTGAATAAATTGTATATAGTCTTCTTTGTATATTTTTTTTATATATAACATGTGTAATGAGTGTTCAGATAATTTAGTTGGAGAATAAAAGAATTGTCTGGAATTTGTTTACCTTTAATTTTGGTTATGAGTTTTAAGAGACCAATATTACCATTGTGGCCTGAAACGTAAAAGGAGGCAAAATTTTGGCCAACTTTTGTGTTGACTGCCTGTCTCATAGTGATTGTATCATGTGTTTGTGTGTGGTAGAGATGTGTGGGGTAAATTCTCATTTGGTTTAGAAAGGGTGAATTGTATTAATGATAATTATAAATGTTAAAATTATTTATATTATATTTATTTGTGACAATATAAGTAATTTTTGTTTATTTTTTAAATATGACACTCTCTAATTAGAATGCAACCTACAAAATCTTGTATCAATATGAAAAGTGACTCACAAAACTTATTATTTTAAAAGATACGATTCCAAAAACCTACTCAGAAACAAATAGGCTATAGGAATTCTAATTGTTTTCTACAGCATTATGTTTATATTTATATGTGTGTGTGTGTATGAGTCTGGATCAAATAGAAATCAAATATGGATGGAAATCTGATGAAAAGAAATTTTGGTATTTTTACTTCTGTGTTTTCAATTTTCATTGGTCAATCATATTTCACATGTATCCAACTCTTTTAAAAGCAATGTTATTAGAACCTTCAATAAGTTCTCACTGATTTTTCATGAAAAGTAATGTTTTATTTGCAAAAATTATTAAGAAACATGTCACTGAAAGTATTGTCCATTGCTAGCCACTACTTTTTCCCATCTTTCTAGCAGCATTTGAATTCCAACCTATTTTTTGGTATCTTCATAAGAATGAAAGTGCTGCTCAGCCAGGTCATGTGCCATCAATTGGAACAAGTGATAATCAGACGGGGCAATATCTGGTGAATACCGCGGATGGGATAGGACTTCCCATTTACGCATTTCCAAGTAGGTGTTCACCCATTTTGCAACATGTGGTCTAGCATTGTCATGTTGCAAAATCACTTTGTTGTGTCTCTGCTTATATAGCAGCCATTTTTTCTTCAATTCTTGGTTCAAATGAATCAGTTGTAATTGATAGTGATCTCTCATAATCATTTTGGTCAGTTTGAGCAGCTCATAATAAACTAGACCCAGCTGATCCCACCAAATGCAGAACAGAAGCTTTGAACCAAGGATATTCCGGGCTTACCCCTCGATCTTTTATGCTTAGGGTTATCATAGTGTCTCTCTATGTAGGACACATGTAAATATGTGTATATAATTTTGTGCATGATGTCACCAATTTGTTGTTTGCATTGTAGGCTGTCCTCTTGTGATGACAACTCTTCTTCTTCTTCTTCTTTTTCTTCTTCTTCGTCTTCTTCTTCTATGAGTCTCTTCAAGACATTGCTGATCATGGCTCTCCACAATTTTTTGTCCTTTCTCCTAAACCCTGTTCTACAATCCATTTACACAAGTTTGTTAAATAGGTTATGTGCTGTTTTCCTCTGTCAATCTTGCCTTCAATATGTCCTGTGAGTGTAAAATTTCCCAAGCCCTCTTTCCTCACTGTGCACTACTATTACAATACCTACAAATGATCTTTGAAATTAAGTTATTTAAAACTAGCATTCATAGGATTCACTCTCTGGTCAGCAAAAGCTGTTGGATTTATCAAAAATATATATCTGCTGCCCAGAGTAAATTTTTGTTTATGTGGACATACATTAATAAATAAATAAATAAGTAAATGTGATGGATGTCATCTGAGGTAGTAAATAAACTAAAAGAAAGTGAATGACTTAAATTTATTTATACTAATTAGATCATTTGGGCTGTTGTCATCTTTAATGCCATATTCATTTAAATTTAATTACTATAAATACCTTTAAGCAAATTTCAAGCAGATCAATGCAATTAAAGAAATATATTTTACCCCAAACAAAACCAGAATTATGCTTCAGAATGAATATAAAATACTCAAAGCAAAACAAACAATAGTCTGGTAATAAAGTTAGAAGACTGAGCATAGAAGAATTTGTCTATAGAACTTGAAGACTTCATAAAGAAACTGTATGGAGTAGAAGTTAAGAAAACTGCTCTTGAAATTCATATCTTAAAATGCCAACAAACATGGCCATTAATGGTTGATGGCAGCAGTTTCTTTTCAGTAAGCCAAGAGTTAAAATTGCAAACATAAATGTAGAACGTAGATAACATTATTGATGCTGGCAATTGATTTTAGCTGCTCGTAGCAGTTTTTTGACATTGTTTTATCAAGCGGAAGATCAGTTAAATACTAAAGATCCATAAACTGACCCTCAGTGTTTCAGTTTCTAAATATACAAAAAGGCCTAAAGATGATATGAATGTCAGGGATGCAGCATTAACCCAGTGTCCAACTATATAGGTCTTCAGTGCGACTTCAGAAGAGGTTGATAATTTGACATTTACTAGCAGTTTACATAGGACAATGCATTAAATAAATAAATTATATAAAAACTTAATACATGCCTGTAGCTTAATATCTATGTATAGCTACTTTGTATGAATATACATTTTAATATAAGTGTGTGTGGGGGGGGGGGGTATAATTCTTTAAAAGGTTACAACCTTTATGGTAACTCTTTCAAATGTCAGAAATGTCATTTCTATAGATAGTGACAGCATAAGAATCTTTCTATGCAAATAAGCAAATAAATAAAATAATGATTATATATATATATATATATAAATAGATAAAATTGTAAGAAAGAGAGGAATACAATTTTCATATAATCATTTATCCTTAAAAGAATAAATATAAACTTATTTCCATGTTTTTGTATTTTGATAATTTTGAGGATATAACACGGATTATTCATTTGTTTCAGTTGATATTCTCTGTCGTTAAATAGAAAATTTTGACTTAGTTGATGTGGATATAGGATCCATTGCTAAAGATGATGGAAAGTGTTTGACTCATTCTATTACTCTAGGAAGTACCTGACTCCTACCACTTAACAGATATTGTTCCCAGGCCTACTCTGACCCAAGGTGATAACACTTGTTAGGGTCCAATCTATGGGCAAACAGTGAACCCGCAAAGACAAAACCCTATGAAAGTACATTTTGTCTCTTGATTCATTGCTACTCACATTTGTCCAGAATAGTACAACATTAACATGATATATAATAGAAGTAGACTTGTCTTTACCTGAATGAAAAATATCAAAAATAGAGCTTTTTAAACTTGCTTTTCCTATAACATGGCTGAGAATATCCAGCAGCACTTACTGCAGACTGCTACCCATTTCACAAAAAAGGCACCTTCTAGATGAATACGTATCATCTTGGGTATGATGATAAGATATATTTGGCAGCAAGGCCTCTGATCAGGAAATTTTGAGGATCATGATATCACCTCTTACTTGCTGTTGTTCCCAGGTTCACCACGAGCCAAGATGATGTTACCCTTAAGGTCCCAGCTACATTTGGCAGCAAGGCCTCTGATCAGGAGGTTGTGAGGTTCATGGAATCCACTCTTACTTGCTGTTGTTCCCAGGTTCACTATGATCCAAGATGATGGATGGTACCCTTAAGGTCCCAGCTACACTTGGCAGCAAGGCCTCTGATCAGGAGGTTGAGGTTCATGGAATCCACTCTTACTTGCTGTTGTTCCCAGGTTCACTATGATCCAAGATGATGGATGGTACCCTTAAAGTCCCAGCTACACTTGGCAGCAAGGCCTCTGATCAGGAGGTTGTGAGGTTCATGGAATCCACTCTTACTTGCTGTTGTTCCCAGGTTCACTATGATCCAAGATGATGGATGGTACCCTTAAGGTCCCAGCTACACTTGGTAGCAAGGCCTCTAATCAGGAGGTTGTGCGGTTCATGGAATCCCCTCTTACTTGCTGTTGTTCCCAGGTTCACTGTGACCTAAGATGATGGTACCCTTAAGGTTCCAGCTACATTTGGCATCAAGGCCTCTGATCAGGAGGTTGTGAGGATCATGGAATCATCTCTTACTTATTGTTTTCAGGTTCACCATGAACCAGGATGATGGTATCTCTTAGGGTCCCAGCTATAGGGAAATCATGAACTCCCAAACAAATACAAAAGCCTATGAAAGTATAAAAATACATTTTTATATTTAAAAGCCAGCAATACATTTTTATATAAAAAATTACCAACAAGGCCTATTTATAGCAAAATTAACAACAATATATTTTATCTATAATTGAAGTTGATTGCATTTAAAATGAAGCCATATAATTGTGTTCAAAATATTTAGATTTTGGCATTAAATAACACAGAGGTTGATAAACAAAATCAACCAACAAACCAACGTGAATCTTTCTGCCATGCTTTATTTTTACAAGAGTTAGATTAGACACAACATGGAGTATTGCTACCATATCTAGGTTAGAATTGCTTAATCTTAATTTTTCAGCTTTGACAGAGTTCAAATTCATATATGTGGTCTTGTCGGAGAAGACTTATTCTTCACTCTGCATCCTCTTTCGAACAGATGAAACTAATTCCATTGCAAATATTTAGATAAACTCTATATTTAGTTTTATAAGATATTTAATACTAGAACATGTGATGCTATTTCCATGGAGTTGAATCACTCTCATTTCTTCCATATTCCAAATATAAGAAGAATGTTCCAATCAGATAGCATTTTTTCAATAATTTCTACTTTGTGGAACAGACTTCATTATGGATGCTTCCTTTAACAGGAGAATTTCAACTTTTCAAGTCAAGGGTCAATCATTATCTATACTACTTATCCTCATAATTTTCACTTCCAAGCAAATCATCTTTCACTCACATCACAACTCATTTATCATGACAATAACCCTCTACCTTCAGTGGCTCTTGAGCCTTGCATTGGTTACATTTTACTATAAAAGTAATACTAACAAAAATCGTAAAACTGACGCTGTTCCTAATAACACTGATGACTCATTTTAATTATAATATTTGTTGTATAAGAGTAAGTGTCATTGCTGATGGATGGTACCCTTAAGGTCCCAGCTACACTTGGCAGCAAGGCCTCTGATCAGGAGGTTGTGAGGTTCATGGAATCCACTCTTACTTGCTGTTGTTCCCAGGTTCACTATGATCCAAGATGATGACAAACAAACCCATAAGGTCCCAGCTAAATCACCAGTGAGTAACACGGGTGATTCCATTATTAAGTAGATCATGTGATCATAAAGGAAGTGAATAAATAGGAAGTAGCGTGATGACTATACAATCACTGTTCACCCTTCTTGTCTCTCCACTATTGCTATACGTTCACTCTCTCTACTCTACTACTATACGGATTATGATTCTGATCATTATACTATTTGGCAATTACTACTTGAACAAGTATTACTAGTGCAGATATTATTGGAAGGCATTAGTATTAGTATCGGCATTTACGAAGTCTTGAATATAACAAGCATTTTTGGAAGTGATAACAAGCTTTTGTTTGACATAGCAAAAGTAACAAGTGAAGCTGTCCAACATCACAAAAATATCAAATAATAATAATAATGGTAAAAATGCATGATAATAATATTGATTGTTATTTTAGGTATGAAGTCTATAGAATTTCTTTTTTCTTTTAATTTTCAGTCTTTTGAAACTTTTGATATTTTCCATACAAATAAAAAGGAAATTATGTTATTTACTATACTTAAATTAATCTGGCTACATATATTCAGTTTTATTTTCTGTGTTTTAAGCAATAAAGAGTGATCGCATTTTTATGGATATACTCAAAATATGTTTTGAAGGCCAAGGCACAAAGTATTCAAATATTTCTTGTCCTGTACTGTTCATTACCCCTCGTGTAACAACCTCGGGTACCATCATTATCCCTCTCTCTATTTCTCACTCTGCTTTTTTTTTTTTGAGAGTGTGTGTATATTTATTCATTTGTGTGCATTTATATGTATGTATACATCAGACAGACAGGGCTTGTTAATCCAGTGAGGCAGTTCATCTAAATTAAAGAAATCAATTTAAAACATCTGCTTTCTTGCGGCTATACTTGTTCAAGAGAAAGGCTTCAGGCGTCAATCAGATGTAGTCCATAAGGCAGTTTACGGTTGTAATCATCAGCATGCTAGCAACTTCTGCAATTCTACTGGAACCATTTCTATTGGTATTTACTTTTCAATTGAATCATTTCAGTGACATTAATAGGGAAGATCTTCTTTTTGTTTATTTGCCATATCCCCTCAGAATATAGGTGATCATGACTCTCCACAACATCCTGTCCCTTGTAGCTTTTAATAAATTTTCTCTTTCTGTTATTTTTCCTAAACTCTGTTCTGCCATCCATTCACTCAAGCTCACTAAGTATGTTATGCATTGTTTTCCTTAGCCCCACTTGCCCTGATCCGATCTTCCCAGCCCTCCTTCCTAATTACAGAGTACGATGGGTAAATTGTCATCATTTTATATTTTTTGTTTTGCACATGTGTATTATTTATTTTTTATTTTGTCAGTTGGGCAATGTCTGTGATAAAAAGAGCACCATGACGCAATTCACACTGCCAAAAATTTGGAAATGGCATGCTGTACTGTTGGCATTCATGTTGGAAGCTCCATTACAAACTTTTCAGAGTATTTGGGTGTCAATCTGTACAAAGGATTCAAACAGAGTTGGATGAATCTAATGGTGATTACAAAGGTAGAGCAGCTCAGAAAACTCACTTTGATCATTTTGATAAGAAAAGAACTCCTGGATTTGTTGGTGAGGGCCTTAGAATCAACACAGAGGCATACATCAAGTCCCTTGAGGAGGTCATGTTGCTCTGGGCCAAGAGAATGGTTGCTGGCAACAGAACCCTGCACCATACCACACAAGCAAGAGAACCCAGTCATGGCTGTCAGACAATTTCTGCAACCACATCACCCCTTAAATCTGGCCAGCTAACTCCCCAGACTGTACTCTCCTTGAATATTATGTGTTGGGCACAGTTGAGTGAATGACCAACAAAACTCCTTGTAATACCAAAGACGAACTGAAGGCAAGGATTATGGCAGCATTCACCAACTTGAACAAGGAGACCATCCAGAAGAGTTGCAGGAGATTTCAGAGTTATCTGGAGGCTATGGTTGAAGCCAATGCCAATTTTATCGAATAAATTTACTTTTTAGTATTTCAAGATATTTTTGTACAATTTTGCAATTTTAGTAAATCTATCTGTTTTATTTTTGAAAAACTTAGACGATAATTTATCCATCACACCCTGTATGTGACTGAGAAACCTTGACCGTCTCTTCCTGATGTTAAGTATAAGTTTCCTTTATGCTTCCATTTTCTCTAAAACTTTGTTGTTGCTTACATGTTCGGTCCATGGTATCCTCAGCATCCTCAAATAGAACCACATTTCTGTTGTTTCAAGTCTCTTCTTCATCTTTGAGAAGATTATCCAGCACTCACTGTCATACAGGATGACAGATATTATATAACAGTTTAGTACTCTTTTCCTTGTTTCTAGTGAAGTTTTCTATGTCTTAGTACTCTGCTTAACCTTTGGAATGCTTTCTTGGCTATTCCAATACCCCATTGGATATCAGTGTCACGCTTTCAGTACTCTGTACTTTATAGGAAACTGTATGTTCTTTAGAGATGGTAGTAACAATGATTATCCAGATTATAGCTGCATAGTACCTGATGATAGTATGTTTAACTATTAACAATGTAGAGATAACAACATGTGGTAGTGGACTGCCATATTTATTCTAAAAAACTAAACTCAAAACTACAATACAAAACAAGAGACACAAACATGTATCAGTGTGATACAAAGTTAGACAACTCAAAGTTAAACACCTGAGACAGGTGGAGGCTTAATCTAAAGTTTAGTATGATACAAAATTATATTTGGAAAGAAAATGAATGGAGGAAGATTGTCTCATACCAATTTTTATAGCAGTTTAGGCCTTATTTATTTCATAAGCTCAAAGCCACTTCAGGCTTCCTCTTTTATTAAAAGAGGGACTGTTCCTATAATATCCTTTGTAAGATGAAATGATTTTGAAATTGATAAGGAAAAAATTGTTAAGTATTCCCAGACCCCCATATATAACCTTGCATGGGATTTTCCCTATGAATGACAGTGTTCTAATGATTGCAGAAATGTACAGCTTTAATTTTGAAATGGCACGTAAGTTTAGAACAAGTTTGTAAGATGTTTGAGTGCCCCTTCCTTATCCCCATCTTCTCAGTGGACTTAGACACCATATGGAGGACAGGTCCCCAGCTTCACTGTGATAGGTGTTGTCGTGATTTCTGTAGCAAGTAGATTTTTATGGGTTGGAGTGGCTAGCCCCATACCCAGCAGGTTTTGAATACAAAGTTGTCTTTCTCGTTGACTGGTTTCCAACCAAGGCTAGAGAACCAAAGTTATAAAAGTGAACACAAAAAGTCTGGTCAAAATTTGAACTGATTCAACTTTCTCCATCCATATCTGCTACAACATGCACACATCTATTGAGTGCTTACAAAGAACAAATTAGCAAAGTCATATATCAAGCCTTCATTATTGGCCACAGTAGATGATGAACTTGGACATCTGATGTCATGGCAAATATATAGAAAAACATTATAATTTTGGACTATTTCCCTAGAAAAAAAAACTTAGAAGCAGCAGAAATATAGTTCTACAGAAGGATGCTGAGAATTCCATAGACAGAGTGTGTAAGCAACAAGGAAATCTTAAAGAAAATAGCGACAGAAAGAACACTTCTACTCAGAATCAGGAAAAGGAAGCTGAAAATCCTTGGACACATAATGAGGAAAGAGGGCTTGGAAAACATAACCCTCATGGCGCATATTAAGGGCAAAAGAGATAGGGTAAGGCAGAAAGCTACTTGGCTGACAAGCTTGTGTGAATCGTTGGTGTAACAGGAGATGGGGGACCTTAGCAAAGTGAGAAAAACTGCTAAGACAGGATAGAAAGTTGTGGAGAGCCATAATCACCTATGTTCTGAAGAAGAGAAGAAGATATAATTAAATTTAGAATGATCTGATTTTCGAATTGAAATTTAACATTTCTTGGACTAACTAATATCTTAATTTAATTATCTTTAGTTTATTTATAGCAATAATAATGGTTTGCAACTTGTTTCTGAGTGCACCAATCTTCTAGGTTGGTTATCTAATCCCTGTTGCAAATTCCAGCTCAGGTATATTTGTATTTCATCATCGCCCACAAAGCCAACATGTAATTTATAGTGCAGCTATGCTGAGTAAACCATTTTTACAGCTTCAGTGATCAACAGTTTTAAAACAATTCTGCTCAAACTCTCAGCACAAACATTGATGGTTTCTGTCAACCTAATTTTGTTCACAAGGCCTGAGTCAATCTGTGTTGTATGATTTTTGACACTTTTTAATGGCATCATATTCTAGGATCAACTTCTCAGGCTGATAATGTCCTGAAATCACATTACTGACAAATCAAATATGGTGAGATTCAAACCTGGATCTGATAGGAACATTCTAACCACTCAGTCATGTGCTCAAATTAATTAATAGTATACACTACAAAACTAAAATTTCATCTAAAATCTGCATACAATGGCCTATGAGTGAAAAATAGAAAGCTTTACAATATGAAAGAATTGCTTGGTAAATTAAATATTTCCTGTTAATATTAAATGTCTTCCTTTTTTTAGAATGTATCTTATAATAAGGGCAACAAGAGTTTTTATCTAATTCTTGATATAACTTAATGATATTGACAATCATGTGTAAGGTCTTGGATTTTCCTAATGTTTTCAACATGTGCTGTGCTAAAACATAAATATTTAACTCTTTTTTTTGTGGAATGATGTTAAAGAAGTGGATCATGTGTCAGATTCCAAGCCTCTCACACATTGAAATTCTTAATCGTTTTCCAAAAAGATAAGTTTTCCAGGTGATCAGGATATACATAATTATGGAAGTAACATGGAGTGTGTTTAAAATGTCATCTTAGACATGCCTCAAGAACAGCAGAATTCTCAACAGCAGGTGATTGGTAAAGTTTGGGGAGAATTAAAAGGCAAACGATAAATGTCTAGAAACTTCCTTTGCTTGTTTAAAACTTGGTTGGATTTTAAGAAGACATCTGGTAGGAACATGGCTAAGTGGTTAGAATATTGGCATTCCAATCATGAGACCTGAGTTCCCTATTCTAATCTTAGTTCTTTTACCTAACACTAGCATACATCATTAAAAATTTACAATGTTCCCAGGATGAATGCACAGGTACACTAATTCTAGGATAAAGGCACAGTTACTCTCATCTTAATACAAGAGCACAGTTACCCTGATTCTTATTTGATGCCATATATAATCTGAAACACAGTCGAGTAATGGATTGCAGCTTGGATTGTGGAATCAGAGAGCCAAGTTCGAATTTCCAGTCAAGTTCATTACATTCACTTATGTGTTAATAACTTATGGAAAGGTATGAATCCATCTTTTCTCTCCCTATCTATGGGTAAATAGCAGGCCAGACAGGGTTTTATAGCCTTAGGTGGCAACTGGTCTAGGAGAAAGAAAATTCTGAATTCGAATCAAACTGGCAAATGTTGGGATTTGTCAGGCTTTATTGCTCAAGATTCACCACTTTGTGATGCTCCTACAACCCTAATGAGTTATGGGACTTGTGATCAAGTGATAGTCTGCTGCTAGAATGAGGTTGCCTGATACTTGGATGATATTACAGGCACATAGATCTCAGGATTAGGGGACACATACTCTGATGCTAGGATAAGGACACAGATACTTTGATCCTATTTTGTGGGATCAGAGACTCTGATCCTGGGATGAGGTCACATACTCTGGTCCTAAGAAGTGACATTTCATATAATTATATGTAATATATACATGGCCATTATTTAGTGTACTTATATTGCAATTTTGTGGAATATGTCTCAGGTAAGCAATAACATGAACAGTAGACATTTTATCTTTTGCTTGGTCATTTTTTCAAGTTTACTGATAGCTTAAACAGAAGCAATAAATAAATATAAAGGAAAAAGGACAAGAAAAAATTGGTTCTTTTTCCTCAGGTTCTCTCATTTTATATTTATGACCAAAAGTACTTTTCTCACATGATAGGATTTAATTTTTAACATTGTATTTACAAGGTTTGGTATTTGTTGGCACAAGATCACTTTTTCTGTGTAGCAACTCTTTTTATGACATAGGTGATCATAGCTCTCCACAACTTCCTATCTTGATTCTTAGCAATTTTTCTCCCTTTACTAAGGTTCCCAACCCTATATTCGCACAAGTTCACCAGGTAACTGAATCACTACTTTCCCCTTTCTCTCTTGCCCTTAATATGCCCCATGAGGTTTAGGTTTACAAGTCTTCCTTCTTACTTATTTGCCCAAGGAATTCCAACTGTCTTTTCCTGATTTTGCATACATGTGTTTTTTCTGTTGCCATTTTCTTTAAGACTTCCTCATTCCTTACTTGCTCTCTCCATGGAATTCTCAATATCCTTCTGTAGAACCATATTTCTGCTGCTTCTAGTTTTCTCCTCATCCATGGGGAGATTATCCTGCATTCACTGCTATATAAGAGGATGGATATCACATAGCAATCCAGCACTAGTTTTTAAGAAATGTTTCAAAATGTATCAGAAAGACAGAAGGAAATGACTTGAACCCTGTCTTTCTTATGAATTCATATGATCCAAGGAAACAGATTCCTAGTGTCAATGCAGTTTATATTCCGAGGCTTTGCATTAAACTTTCTATTCTTCATTTGGCTTTCATTTATTTAATTTCTCATTTTTTTCATTTTTCATTCTTAGTTTTATATTTTTATCCTTTTCACTTCTTTTCTTTCTCTCTGTAAGATCCCTTTTATTCTCACTTTTCTCTTCCTATATCTCCACAAGGCTTGCAGATTTGACTGTATCTCTGTAATTATCACGAAGAAATGTACTCTGAACTGGCTCCTCTTCTCTCCAAACTTTACAATAAATGTCTCACTACTTCTCGCTTTCCAACTTGTTGGAAGTCCTCCTCTGTAGTTACTGTCTTTAAGAACTCTGAAAACTATCTGATCCAATTATTCTCTTAGCTCTTTTTGACAAAGTGTTAGAGGCTCTAACCAATGCTGAATTCATTAAGCATCTTACTTCACATGACCTTCTTTCAGATAAGCAATATGGCTTTCATTTCTCCAGGTCTACTGCCAATGTGTTAACAGCCATCACTGGATTTGTCTATCAAGTTTTAGATAAGAAGCTTGGCCTAAATATCTCAAAGGCATTTGACAAAGTTTGACATGCTGACCTTCTCCACAAGCTCAAGGACAACAGTATTTCTTGATAAATACTTGGCCTAATCAAATCATTCTTAACAAAACATGTAATGAAGGTTGTGTTGAATGGACATCCTTCTAGTTCATATAATTATTCAGGAGTCCCACAGAGCTCTATCCATAAACCTGTTGTTATACCATACCTATGAACCATAATGAGTATGTCCCAATTCCTATAAATACAGTGAAATATACTGTATGTTGTCTTCCACTTGGAATTCACTTCCAAGTGTGCTTGTGAAACTCTCTGTCTCCAGGCAGAGAGGAACCCAGACGAGGCTATGCCGAAGGGAAGAGTTTCATCTGGAGTGGTAAACAGCTACCCGACCCTGTTTTTTTACAGAGTTTACAGGGAATTTTAGCCCAAGTATATGGGCTCAGATACCCCACAATAAACTCGGCCTTGTGCCACATCCGATCGGGTGGGGTGGTTAGTGAATATCTTCCACTTGGAATTCACTTCCAAGTGTGCTGGTCAAACTCTCTGCCCAAAGGATCCCAGACGAGGCTATGCCGAAGGGCAGAGTCTCATCTGGGGTGGTAGACAGCTACCCGACCCCATTTTTTATGAGGTGTACGGGGAATTTTTGCCCAAGCCTATAGGCTCAGATACCCTACTTTAAATTTGGCCCTGTGCACATCTGACCACGTGGGGCGGTTAGCAAATATCCTTCCACTTGGGATTCACTTCTAGCAGTTGATTATTTACTACACACCACTGGCTAATCTTGTATGTTGTTTCTGCTATAAATATTATCATTCCATTTTCAACCATCATTTTGTTTATTCTTATTCAGTAACCTTTTCTTGTTAGAACACTTATGCTGTTTCTGATCTTCATCAGTGACTTTTCTAGTTTCCAACTTGGTATTTATGCAGATGACACAATTGTTTACTCCTGTCTTAGTAACAAGTCTGACAGATCTAGCAAAGTAGAAATGGCAAATGTTCTTGAAAAGGATCTTCAATCAGTGGTTAATTGAGGCAAGGAATGGCTTGTAAATTTTAATACCTTCAAAGCAAAACAATAGACAGCCTTTTCTGCCTGTCATACTAACATCCATGAGAGGAACTCTTTGCCTCTTCTTGAACCCATGTTTTCCGCTAACATGAAGTGGAGTAATTATATTGAATAAATTGTGAGGTCTACTGCTAGGAAAGAAAGTGAATAGGCAAAGATTGAAGAATGTAAAGTATCAGGAAGAAAAAGAAGAAAGAAAAGAAAAAAGGAAATAGAAAGAACACAAGGGGAATAAAAACCAATAAATGAGAGAGGCTAAGAAAGTGCTACACCAGCACTTTTAAACTTTTTCATTCATGACCTCATTTTACATCACAAGATTTTTAACAACCCTAAGTATTAACCAATTACACTGAAGATACATGCATTGTCACTGCACTAGTCACAATGACACTGCATGCACATTTTATTACCAGAGTGCATCATGTTAAATATTGTACATTTGTGAAATAGCATATAAAATGAAATTCAAGTGTTTGAATTTAATTCTCATGACTCCAGCATTTTGCTTTGCAACCCCAAATAAGGTCACAACCTATAGTTTAAGTAGCACTGTGCTAAACAATTCTTCTCATCAGAATCCCTCTTGCACATTTATAAATCTACCATTCGTCCATGCATTGAATTTTGCTGTCATATCTGCTCTGCTGCTCCTACTATGTATCTTGAGATTCTTGACAAAATTCAGAGAAGGGCCTGTAATGTAATCAATCCTGACCTGGCATCTCAACTTCAATCACTTTCCCACCGATGTGATATGGCTTCCCTCTGTCTTTTCTACAAATATTTTCATGGCAATTGTTTTGATACGCTGTTCTCCTTAGTGTCTCCCCTGCACAAATTTAAGCATGCTACGAGATTAGAAATTGGGTCTCATCTTTTTACTGTTGAACTAGTGAGACCTAACCATCTATTCTAATAATTTCTTTTCTCACACTTCTCACCTGTGGAAGTTCCATCTGATCTCTTTAACTTTCTGTAACCCCTGTATACTAGTGGCATTGTTGACTTCTTTGGGGTGAAATGATTAAAAAGAAAAGAAATTCCTATTCCTCTTCCGCTTTCTCTTCCTTTTTTTCTAGTTCTTTTATTTTTCAGATCTTTTATTCATTTAATTTTTTATTTTTTCTCTTCATATTTTCCTCTTTCTCTCACTTTCTTTTTGTTTCCTTTATCTTCTTATTTTCTTCTCATTTTTTTTTCTCTCATTATTTCCTATTTCTCTCTTTCATTTATTCAATATTGCTTCTTCCTTTCTTTTTCTTTTTTCTTAACCTCTCTCATTTACTGGTTTTTATTCCCCTTGTGTTCTTTCTATTTCTTTTTTCTTTTCTTTTCTTTCTTTCTTTTCTTCCTGATACTCTACATTCTTCCATCTTTGCCTATTATTTCTCCTTTCATTTTTGCCATCTTTCTTTCTTCCTTTCTTTCTTTCTTTCTTTCTTTCTTTCTTTCTTTTCTGCTCTCTTTTCTTTTTCTCTTTCTTCTTTTCAATTCTTAACTTTCTTTCCTTCTTTATATTTATTTTTCTTTCTTTCTTTTCAACTTTTTCTTTTTCTCTCACTCTTTTCCACTTTTGTTATTTCTTTCTCTTTCAACAGAACTTTGTATCCAAGTAAAAACAAATTATAACTGATAACCAGTTTTTAAAAAAATATTAAGTACACATGATTGACTGGTTTTGTACTAATTTTCAATTAATTTTCTATGGTCAAAACTAATTGTTACATAAAAGAGCAAGAAAATTTCACCTGATCTTAACCTGATCATTGCATCAAGATTCTGAGAAATTATTATAATTGTATAATATTGTAACTTAAAGAGTCCAAGTGGTGATATAAATTGGAGATTCTAGAAATTTTCATATTTTTAAAAATATGTTTTTCAGATGATTCATTTTTATTGTGCTAAAGTGGAATGCATGATAATACATATTTTCAATGCCAGAGGAAAATATCCTACATTATTTAATAGCTGCTGCAGATGAGGACTTTATAAAAGAAAAGCATAAAAAATACAGGAATATTATAGCTAATTGCAGAGATGTATTCCATTCTTATTCCATACAGAACATTTCTTTTTTAAATTCAAGAGATTCTCATGCAAACATTTTGTCAGAATATCAAGTATCAACCAAAGAATTTTTCTTTCATTCTCTCTTTTTTTTTGTTTTGTTTTGCTTAAGTTTAATGCATATATTGTCTGATTTTTTTCCTCAGGCGAAAAGAATTCCTTGGTGCAGACACCAACTTTACATTTAAAAAATTATCTCAATTTTGAGGAAAAATAAAATCGAAGATGAGCAATCGTTTGGAAAGCAGCAGTTCATCTTCATTTCCTTTTCTTTTTGGACTGTTGAAAAAGTGCAGCCAATTATTTTAAGTGATAGATGATGAAATAGTATTATTTAACAGGTGTCACCCTGTAGAAATATATCAAAAAGATTATCTCCCCACCCCCAGAAAAGATAAAGTTGTAAAAAAGAAATTGATCTCAAGGCTTTTTAGATAGAAAGAATATATTAAGTGATAAAAAGTCAATTTATATTACTGCTTATGAGGAGGTGCTGAGAAATTCAAAGCCCATCCAAGATGTCTTTCCATAAAAATCTGATCTTTTGTTATTTGATCAGATTTTTGGAATTGGGTCAGGGCAAACATATTTCAGCACTTACTTTTATACTATTTCTAATATATATAAGTATATATTCTTAATGATAAGTCTGATTGGTTTGATAAGTTCAAATTGGCAGCCAATCTAAAAAATGACCACAATCTTTTGTTAACTGGTGCAATGAATTGCTTGTTAATTTTAACAGCTCCAAAAGGAAACTGCTTTCTTTTAAAATGAGTGTTTTTTTTAATGTTTTTTACCATCTATCACCATGGCTGTTGCTAACCTCCAGACAAGAGACTCACTGTGCCTACTCATGCTAATATTTTCTACTGACATTAATCAATTGCTAGTTCTGTTGCTAGGAAAGTTTGTTCACTGTGATGTGTTAGTCAATTTTTGTGGAATCGTTCCTCTTTGAACACTCTTAGCTCTCTAGGAAACTAATCTTAACTCTTCAATTCCTTTCTCTGAATTCTCAATTCCTGGTTATCTGCGTCTTTTTAGGAAGGACTCATGTCCACATGCATGACCTGGTGCTTATATTTGGGGACATCTCCAGACCATTCTTATAAGTTCCTCTATCTTTCTTACTAAACTCAGTTAGCTATCTCTTCTTACTCTATTGTTTCCCCTCCTCTCATAATTTCTGCATGCTAGATAATATTTCTGATAGTATAGATCAATCCCTCTCTCTACACACATTTGCAAATATCTTTATGTTTGTTGAGCATGCCAGTTAGCTTAATCATTCTTTCACTGTCCTTGCTGGCATTCAAACTCTGAACTTCTCAATCACTCAATCTATCTTGCAAGTGGTCAACTCTCCCATGGATTTCTGCAGTAATCCTGATGGATATGCTTCTCTTCTTGATCTCTTGTTTACCTCTACTACTGACTCATGTCATAGTCTGCAGCTCTGCCCTCTTGGCAACTCTGATCATGTGGAAGTGCTTGTAAATATATCTTTCTACTCTCCCATCATCTTCTGTTATCAATATGGTGATTGGGACTCATTTACTGACTTCCTTTGCAATGTCCCTTGGAATGAAGTTTTAATTTATCCTGTTCAAAAATGTGCCACTGAGGTGGAAAGTAGCATCAAATCTTTCATTCCAGCACATAAATATAAAGTGAAACCCTGATCATCTCCTTGGTTTTCACCTGCATGTTCAGCTGCTGCTATAGCCTACAGAATTCACTTCTTTCAGCTGTATCAGAGCAGTAGGTTTGATAGTAAGAAACATCTCTATATCACTGTAATGAGTTCAAGCATGTCCTCAAAGAAGTGAAATTACTGTTTGTTGATAGAATGAAACAATGTATAGTTTTTTTTTTCTATTGATTACTGGTGGCTCTGCAAGAGTGTGCTGAACAACAGATAATTAATCCTCCCTCTCTTCAATCAATTTGAAGTTCTGACATCTCTGGCTGACAATGTTGAGTGCTTTGCTCAGAAGTTCTCTTCCATCTCCTCCAGTTCCTATCCCACGAACACAGGTGTTCCCCAAGGCTCCATCCTTGGCCCCACTCTATTCCTTATTTTCATCAATGACCTTCCTGACGACATAGATTCCCAAGTTGGCATTTACTCCTGCCTCAAAAACAAATCTTGTGTCCCTGACAAAACTAACCTGGCTGCTCGTCTTGAAATGGACATCCAATCGGTTGTTAATTGGGGCAAGAATTGGCTGGTCAACTTTAACGACTCAAAAACTAAACTACTCTCTATTAATCACCATAGAGATCCTTCCCTGCACCCCCATTAGAATGTCTGATAGTCAACTTCTTGAGAGCAACTCTCTGCGTCTGCTCGGTCTCACGTTGACTGCTGACCTGAGATGGAACAAATACATTGAGTCAATTGCTTCGTCCACCGTGAGGAAAGTTGGCTCTCTGTGCTGTGCCAGGAAATTTTTCTCCCCGGAATTGATACTTCAAATATACAAATCAACCATTTTCCCTTGCATGGAGTATTGCTGCCATATATGGTCTGGGGCACCTTCTGTTTACCTCGGAGTTCTTGACAAGATCCAGAGGCGGATATGTAATATAATTGGCCCTGATCTGGCATCTTGTCTACAGTCACTCTCTCACAGACATGCCATCGCCTCTCTCTGTCTTTTCTACAAATACTTTCATGGTAATTGCTCCGATGAACTGCTTTCACTGGTTCCCAGACTTCATGAATTCAAGCGCCCTATGAAGCTGGAATCCCGCTCTCACCCTTTCACTGTAAAAACTTTTAAATGTAGCCATATCTTCTACTCCAATAGCTTCATACCTCACACCTCTCGCCTGTGGAACACCCTTCCCTATTACTGTTTCTCTGAGAGCTATAATCTCTAATTATTCAAATGTAATGTCAATCGACATCTCCAGTTACATTGATCTATCCACTATCCTTCACCTCATCCTTTCTTCTATCACTCCTATCTGCTCTTGCTCCAAATCTTCTGCACCCCCCTGCATCCTAGTGGCTTCCCGCCTTGCAAGGGGCATATTGCTTAAAAAAACCCCAAAAAACTCCACACTTGAGTCATCTGGAATACCCATGCCTGATTTTCCCCTAGAATTGAATGATATGTGTCACTGGTTTCAGCCATCACTTCCAAACTAGACTCCTACAAAGCAAATGGATGTGATGGGATTCCTGCCATCACCCTGAAGAAATATGCTCCTGAGCTTGTTCCAATTCTCCCCAAACTGCCTCAATTCTTCTTGCTTTTCAGCTTGTTAGAAGTTCTCCTCTGTAGTTCCTGTTTTTAAGAACTCTGGAGAACCCTCTGACTCCTCAAATTAAGTATCCGTAATATGATGGATCCTGACCAGGCATAGCTTCCCTTTCTCTTTTCAACAAATATTTTCATGCTACTGCTCTGACAAACTTTTTCCCTGGTGCCTCAAATACAAGAATTTAAGCATGCTACTAGATGTCATCTAGGTCCCACCCTTTTACTGTTAAAGTAGCCAAATGCAACTGCCACTTCTACTCCAACAGTTTCTTTTCTTGCACTTCACATCTGTGGAACTCTTTTCTGTTTCCTTGCTTCCCTGATAACCACAATCTTCAAAAATTTAATGTCAATCACCACCTTCTGTCGTTTGAACCCCATTTATCATATGTCCTTTCCACAATCCTTTCTATTCTCAGTCTTCTCTTTCACTTTCACTCCCTGTAACCCCCCGTATACTAGTGGCATTACCATCTTGCTTGGAGTGAAATGATAAAAAAAAGAAAGTCTGTTGATTCAAACATGCAATGTATGGGCTGCATAGTATCTTTCTGCAGCTCACAATTAACCATTTTGAAGACCAATATTTTCTTCAAATTTTTAATAAGTTGCCCTTTCTATACTTTTGCAATTGAGTTTGACCTTCCCAATTAAGGTCAGCAGTGTCTGCTGTAGTTCCTCTCCAAGCAAGGGAAGTAAACTCAACCCCCTCATCACCATGTATCCTTCATCAAATACATAACAAATGATTATAAATGACAAGACGGTATAAAAGTACTTTCCGATAATTTCACAGTCTCTGTTTTTGATTTTACAAGAGGAAATAAATTTGACAACTCATATTAAGGAAAGCTAACTACCCTACCAAAAATGTTTGCACCCTTAACACTGAAGCCAGGATGTGGAATTAGTAAATATTAAACACGTCAAATACCTCAATGTACAGATCAGTTATAACAAATTTTGTATGGCAGATAAAGAAATTGAATTTAGAATAGTCTGTGCTGGGGTACTTTCAACATTTCTTTCACAAATAGACCCGTTTCTGGGACTGCTATCCTTATTGTTAGCAAGCTTGTGTGGCTAGATCAATTACAGTTGAATAATGAGTTTGATTCTCACTGGGTGCCCCATACATAACTTTTGCCACATCTAATCTCTATTTACAATAGTTTTAACACTGCAAATTGCTACAAAGCCAAATTTAAAGTATCCAATTTTTAATCTATATTTCTGAGATGAAGTATTGTAACTATTTACATTATTTACATTGTTCAGACTATTGTCCTCATCTTTATTGCCATATTCATGATGTTTTGGCCATTGTATGCTCCAGCCTTCTTCAGGTTACATGTGTTAGAATTTCGAACTGATCCCTTTATTTCATCCACTAGGGTAGGTTATGCTTTTTCTGGATATCTCAGTTTCAGTTATTTTCCCTTTAGTAATTCAGTAGAATAAATAAAGGGTTTGGTTCAAAATTCCAATGTGTATCACCTGAAGAAGGCAGGAGCATACAACTGCTGAACATGACAATAAAGATGAGGACAACAGTCTGAACAATGTAAATAGTATAAATTTAGTCATTTGATTAGATTTTGGGAAGTGGATTGGTTACCAAATATGACTTTTGAGCACTCCTTGTAACCACATTATGCTCCGACCTTAATGATCCCTCCATCCTTATATATGGGTAATGAATCCACCAGCTGAATAATAAAGCAGCTTTTCAATACTTTTTCCCAGGGATATTTCATAAGAAATATTCCATTTCCTCTGTTCATTGAGGTTCTTCCCTCCCATACCGACATCTCAGGTTATCATTTTGAGGTTAAGGTTATGACCTCTTTACTTAGGCACTGATACCTCCCACACATGCCTATCAATGGACCATTCTCCAAACTGGTGTACTATGTCAGGCAGCCAATCCCACCCAATTCTCAACACTTTTGCTATTCCCAAACCATGAAGCTAATGCAAAACACTTGTTTCCTCTTTTGAATGCAGGCCAAATTTTATTCTTAAATAATTCCTCTCTTTAAACTCCTACACAGTCGCAGTTCTTATAAACAAAAATAAAAAGAGTAGATATAGGATGTGAATGGCTATAACTCTCTTATTATTTGTAGTGGAAGTTGTTTCAGTAGAAACAACAGAGGATTTACAATTGTTGTTACTATGATTACAAATCAAGGACAACTCACTTGTAAAGCACTTGTTAACAGAGGCACCATTCACAAGTCTTTTACAACTGAAGGAATTTGTGGGGTTGGGATGCGAGGTTCATCATTGCCGAATGTGTTGTTTTGTTGTTTTTATTCTTAGTCATTAATCTGGCTTCATTTTCTTTTTTATTATTTTACTTTCTTTGTTTTACTTATTTTTTATTATTTTACTTTCAATTTATTTCTTTTCTACCTTCGTTCTTTTTAAATATTGTTTGCACTTAAAGAAAAAAAAACAGAACAAAAATAAAACATTTTTTGAAAAACATTTTCACTTTTCCTTTTTTCCTTTTTCTAAATGTGATTCTCAAGCCTGTGAGTCTTCCGTCCATTCATAAATTTCTCTTTATTGCTGCCTTATTTTAGTTGCATCAGTTGCATGTCTTGAAAGGAACTGCCATATTTCCTTTAGCACAACTAAAAATTCTTCCTCTTCGCATCCATTTCCATCCAAAGAATATATTTTGGTGTAATGCAACATTTCTTTCACAAATAGACCTGTTTCTGGGACTGCTATCCTGATGTTACTGAAAATAGTCAGTCTCTCTCTCTGAATTTCTGAGGTGATGAGTTAATATTATTGTTATAGGCTGATCTATTCAGTCAGAGGAGATTCCTCATCTTGGTTATTATTATTACATTTTGGCTGTTCTACTCTCTACTCTCTGTCATATTTGATAAACTTCCAGGAATTTTAAATCAAATGTTTTATTCAATCCATGTGAGTAGATTGCTCTGATTTCACTATCCGAAAAGTGTATTACATAAAGTCCTCATCCCAGAATAGACTTTGTGCTTAGTATCCTTCAGAGAAGCCAAGTGCAGTGGTGACCTGTCCAGTTCATGTTCTGCCATCCATTTGCACATATTCCTTAGCTGTTTTATTTACTGTAGAACAAAATTTATGTTGCCACAAGTCTCCTTGTCATCTGTGAGGGAATTGTCAATTGTCAAAGTGTGAAGTTTATAGTATTCTTTGGTCTTAACTCAATAAGATAACATAAGAATGTAAACTATCAAGATGAAAGCAAACCATAAGTGATTAAGATGTTACTATAGACTAACTTAATTTGCAGGTTCTCAGCATGATTATTTATTGTAGGTATATTATTTATTTCAACCAATAAATGTTTCCACACCCAGTATCTATATCAGCAGGCAGTGACCACTAGCTCAATAGGCTAAAGCACAATGTGACAGTGAGGGGTGGTGGTGTTGGGAGAGAGGGTAGAGGAGAAGGGAAGTGGGATGGCCTTTGGACTACATCTTGAAGTGTGAAACCATGGTGAGTTGTCCAATGTTACTTTTACATTACAGCTGATGAAACAGACAAGACAAGCAAAATCCAACAATTTAATTATAATAGACCCAGAAATTCAAAAGCAGCAATAATAATGACCAATTTATATATACAAGTATACATATACATATATACACAAGCATCCACATACATATAAACATACATATACATATATACACAGATACATGCCTAAACACCCACACACACATGTATATAAAAATATACATATAAAACCCAAGCAAAACAAACATAAACACAAACCAATATACAAACAAATACGTACTCAGGCACATAAAACTGTGCCCATGCATGCACAGATCCACAGTGTAAGCATGTACACATATACACATGCATATAAGTAAATATGTAGGTACAAATACATACAAATAAGTATAAATAAGTGCATACACATGTACATAAACACACACACACAGACACACATGCATATATATACATACATATATAAATATATATTCATACATATACATATATACATACATCTACACATACACATATATAACCAAGTATACACATAAGGAACAAAAATAGCACAGACACACAAACAAATATAACGTAAACCCTGAATGCACACATATATATACACATATATATACACATGTACATACAGACACACACACACACACACACACACACATATATATATATATATATATATATATATAGAGAGAGAGAGAGAGACAAAGGAAAAAAAAAAGAAATATATATATATATATATATATATATATATATATATATATATATATATATATATATACACTACCAGTCAAAAGTATTTGCCAACCTACAAAAAATTTTATTTCTCATCCTAAAAGTGTTATTTTTAATGAAACAAGTTAAGCACCACAATGGTTTTATTTATTTTACTAAATACAAGTCTTCTGCAGTAACTTTGACTTTAGTATAATCCAGATATCTTTTGAAAAATTGATTTGAAGGTGATTTTCTTCTTTAGTACTGAGCATGAATAAAACTTTTTCCAAAAGTTACATTATACCCCCACTTGAACTCACATTAGACTATATTGCGTTGAATTACTGCTTGCTAGATACTACCTGTTTTTGAGCTATGTTGCCAATGTACCTTGCCCAGTAGTAAAATTTTTTTTATTCTTATTTTGTTTAAATTAAAAACTAAATTTTCCAACTTTCTTCTGGATCAAAACTTTTTTCTCAGTAAAATGCTGAAAACATATAAACTGGTAGTGTATATATCTACTCATACACATACATATACACATATCACCATACACATACATACACATACAAAAATGTGAAACATTTGTTTTGCAATGGGCAATTATTATGTTTTCTACAATTACATTTGTTAGCATTATTAATACTAATTCTTCTATTTTGGTTTTTGGTTATTATATTGGTTTAGAATTTTGTTATTGTGTTTCTTTATGATTTTTTCAAGGTTATCAATACAACTATAGCTTAACTTCAGTTTGTTTTTTTTTATTGAAGATTTTATTAAGTAGATTATTACTGGGAAATGCTCATTAATTAAGCTGAGAAACTTCTACCATTGCTTACTTTTTACCATTTAACATGCTTTTGTTATAATTGTTAATAAATATTATTAAGCTAAACTCTGTATTGAGCACTTTTAAAAATATAATGTTGAACATTGGAATTAACCTACCTTACTATGTGTAGTGTATATATATATATATATATATATATATATATATATATATATATATATATATATATATATATATATATATATATATATATAGAAACGGCTGTCCAGTGCTTTATGCATTCTGTTGAGGTTTCTTCCAGACTTGATGAATTAATTAAACATAATTATCAAATCCTCCTAATAATTTCCATCTATGTATATCATTGCTTAAAGCAGCTTCTAATGCTTTAGAGTTAGCGGCTTGGTGAGAGTAGTCGTGGCTCCAGGGGGCACAGTCCTATGGTTACAGAGAACTCAGTAGAGTCCCACCACGGAATATGTGAGCGAGCGGCGTTTTATTGAGTCTGATTTGCAATCTCTTCATCACCGAGGCTCATTGGAACAGTTGGTATGATGTTTGCTTGACAACCTAACTGTCAGAGTTTCAAGTCTCAGTAGTGGATGCGCACTGCTGATGAGTCCCAAATATAGAACGAAACGGCTGTCCAGTGCTTTCTGCATTCTGTTGAGGTTTCTTTCAGACTCGATGAATTAATTATATATATATATATATATATATAATTGTGTATTTGGGAAGCAATATATTAATTTTTTAATATATTTATGTATACATTAAATGAAATATCAAGTCAATTAATATAGATATATATTATGAGTGGGATTAAGAGGGAGAGATATATTTTATGATAAATAGATATCTTTTCATTTAAGATAAGATAAAAAGATATGATTCCACATTTTTGATATGTTTAAAAGAAGGGGATATCTTTTCATATATTTTATAAAGTTTTAAAGTAAAGAGATAGAAGACATGGTTTTGCCTATACATTATGCAATAAAGTGACATGTTTCCATTTAAGATAAGATTAAGTCATATGTTTCTATATATTTGATATGCTAAGATCAAGATACATTTCAAACTTGAGATGAAGATATGTTTCCAACTTATTTGATTAGATGTTAAATTTATTAATGAAAGAACAGAATGAAATTTGCATATGAAAAAGACTTATGAGGTGTTTGTGAAAAATTCTCAAAGATAATGACTGCTAAGTTAAAATTAAATTTTAGAGTCTGTGCCATACACAAATACATATCTACTTGGATATATATGCATGTACACATGTTCATGTTCAGTAATATCATTAAATTATGCAGAGAATCTTAATTTAATATACATATGCATACATCAGAATGAATATAATGAGGAAAATTAAAAATTTATATATATATATAAATATCAATAGCAAATTAGAGAACTTTTTCCCATCATGTATATAGGTAAGTTAATGTTCAGAACCTAACCATGAGAATAGCATTTATTTTGTACACAAATATTTCATTTATTTTTCAACATAACTCCTTCATTGTCAATGCTCTTAATCCACACTTATTCGCATATGTAAACTTAATATTATTCAGTGAAAATGTCTGATCAAAATACAATTAATTGTGTCAGTCTGTAAACTTAATGATTCGCCCTCATATCTCTCTCTTTCCCTTTAATATCTGGTTAATATATATATATATATATATATATATATATTATTTTAATTCTTTTTTTTTTTTAGTTGATTCCCATATTTGGGCTGATGCTCTGTTTATTTTTTAAACAGTATTTTATTTCCTCTGCCAGGTTGAAAATTCGAGAAATCTTATTAAAGAAAAATGTGTACTACCATCTAAAAAATTTAATTTTCTTTCATAAGTTTTCTAAAATATTCAGGCCAGTAGATAGAATAAAATAGTGTTTAAAAAAATAAATGGTACATCTACTCAAATATGGATATTCACTAAAAAAAAATGTTTAAATTAATAGAAATATGTTGTATTAATAAATTAAAAAAATCTTTCTTTAGAAATAATAGATTTATAGATAGATAGATAGATAGATAGATAGATAGATAGATAGATAGTTGGATGTGGCTAAATCTGGTGGTGATGACGAATTGAAAACTTCTGTAAGAAATTTGCTACATTAGCAGCCTACTGAGTTTTATGAAAATGGGATACATGCCTTCATTTATAGGTTGCACAGTGCCATTGAAAAAAGTGGTGACTATATTGATAAGAAGGGATGTGAATCTGTGATGTATAGTGATATCTTGATATATTTGATAATGTTTCAAATAATGCAAATTGAATTACTTTTTGATTCATCCTCATATTATATATCATTCCATATGCACATAATACTAGATATGAGTATATGAATATATGTATGCTATATTTCAGTATTTATTTATAATGTATAGAAATTACTTGGTGTCACTGTGTTAGCAATTGATAATGGATAAGTCTGAAAAGTTAGTTTGAATATGATATTGATTTTACTGATATTACATCTGAATATCTTGAATTAAAGTTAATCATAAATTATTAGTTTTAGTTTCTACATTTGAGCCATCATTTTTCACTTGCATAAAGTAAGTATTTGTACGATGACTATTATACACATGATATTTTTAAAACTCAAATTTTTCCCCATATCATGAAATTTGATCCAGATATTGGCCAAGTTTAATGATTTGAATGCTTGAAATGAAAATGAATTTTCCATCCAGATAAAAGTGCTGGCAAATGTTTCAATGATATCAGCCTAAATATTCTAACATTTGAATACTGATTATAATGAGCCACTGTCCAGAATATCTTAACTTTTTATCATTTGATCTGTGTTTTAGTTTCTATGACTTTATTTTGTCAGGTTATTTATATTAAGTAACAGTGGATAGCCATAATCTGAAACAAGAGAATGGAATCAAGCCTGACTAACTATATATAGAAGGTTATGTCATTTAATGTTGAATTTAGTCTCACAGGAGAAAAATCACAGTGGATCATATAAAAGGTAGACATAGATCCAGTTTACACTAGAATGAAAAAGTGAGATAGAGATCAAGTTTGTGTTAGAGTTAAAAACATACTCTTAGATCCAGTCTATACCAGTTTACAAGTTTGTGTGTTTGTTAAGCAGCATATCAACTCCCTATAGGTCATTTAATGCTGAAATTTAATTTTCTTCGAAGCATTAGTAATTGCTTTTACAAAAATGTATTGTTGGTAATTTTTTTTTATTATGAAATTGTATTGCTAGTAGTTTTACTATAAAAATGTATTTTAATACTTTCATAGTGTTTTGACCCCAGTTTGAGAGTTAAACTATTTGCCCGTAGCTACCACCCTGGGTCAAGGGGTACCTGAGAAGAACAGAAAGTAAGAGGTAGTTCTACACTCTTCAAAACCTCCTGATCGAAAGCCTTGCTGCCAGATGTAGTTTATCATCTTACCCAGGACAAGAGTCTACAAGTATTTACCTGAAAGGTGTTTTTTTTGGGAGATGGCTATCAGTCTGCCGAAAGTGCAGCTGGCATATTCTCTGTCCTGCTATAGGAAAAGGAAGTGTAAAAAACTTTATCTTTGATATATGTTTTTTTGTAAAAATGTACTGCATGTTTATCTGTAGTAGCAACCCATCACATGATTAACTCTGCTAATAGCTGCAGACACTATGCTTTATTGAAATGTGATTGGTTTATAAATAGTTGCAAAGGAATTAAGGATTATTAATACATCATAGCATCTCAGTATCTATTACATGAACTTTTTAACCCTTTTTTTAAATCAGTATCACCCCAGACAAGGCAGTAAAGCCACTAAAGTACAAGGGTTTACAGGTTGTGAAAGAATTAGGAACAGAAACATTAATAATGAGCAAGAAGAGAAAGGAGTATTCAGGAGGCCAGTAGATAGCAATTGACATTGCATTTAAATTTTTGCAGATTAAAGTTGGCTGGAAAGCATGGAGACAGAATGGAGTTCCACAAATGATAAGTGTGAGAAAAGAAACTGTTAGCATAGAACGTATGACTACCTCTAGTAGCTAAACTGTAAACTGATAAGATCTCGACTCCAGTCTAGTACTGCACTTAAATTCATAATGTCTAGGTACCATAGCGAAGAGCTCATCCGAATATTTACCATGGAAGTATTTATAGAAAAGGCACAGAGAGGCAATGTTACAGTGGTGAGTAAGTGACTGAAGCTGAGCTGCCATATCAAGACAAATAATATTGCTGATTCTTCTTTGGATCTTATCCCACTCTACTACATCTCAATTTTCATAAGGTAGTATTCATGTAAAACATAAATTTTATTGTAACCTATTTTATTGTACAATAATAGATCATATGAAATATAGATGAACAATTCACCAAGAAAAATTGAAAAATAAATACAATATATCTAAATCCAAATTAAAGTTATGTCAAAATAGATCATTCCATCTATAATAAATCAACCAATGTTTAACAGCAATTTTTAACATCAACTTGAGATTTTTCTTGTTAAAAAGTTGAAGAATTTTAACACATTCAACATTATGGATAAAAAAATAGTGAATTTTACAGTGTTTTTTCAAGGCTTACCATGAACAAAATAAATTCATGGATTTGGACAAAAAAAGACCCAGAATGACATCAAAATCAGTGAAGATTTTTCATCCTTTAATAATCAGTTGTGCTTAGGTTTTTTTTCTTTTTTTAAGGCAATTCACCCCAAGCAAGGCAAGAGTGCCACTAGCATGCAAAGGGTTACAGAGGATTGAGAACAAGAATAAAGAGGCATGTAGGATACAGAAAAAAATGGGGAACAAGCTCAGATGTTGATTGACATTACACTTGAATATTTGAAGATTATAGTCATTGTGGAAGCAAGTAACAGGAAGGGAGTTCCACAAACGGGAAGTGTGGGAGAAGAAGTTGTTTCAGTAGAAGAGATGGTTACATTTAACCATTTTTACAGTGAAAGGGTGGGACCAATATGCCAGCCTGGTAGCTCACTTAAATTCATGCAGTCTGGGAGCCAGCGAAAGTAGCTCGTCAAACAGTTGCCATGAAAATAATTTTTTAAAGGCAGAGGGAGGCCACAGCATGTCTGTGAGACAGCGATTGTAGACTAGATGCCAGATCAGAACCTATCATCTTGCATATTCATCTCTGGATTTTGTTGAGGACCTCAAGACATACAGTGGGAGCACCAGACCATAAATGGCAGCAGTATTCCATGCAAGGGCGAATGGTTGATTTATAGATTTGAAGGGTGGACTCAATGAGAAAAACTTTCTGTCACAACACAGAGAACCAATTTTCCTTGTGGTAGATGAAGCTATTAATTCAAGAACCAACTTTCCTTGTGGTAGATGAAGCTATTAATTCAAGAACCAATTTTCCTTGCGGTAGATGAAGCTATTAATTCAAGAACCAATTTTCCTTGTGGTAGATGAAGCTATTAATTCAAGAACCAATTTTCCTTGCGGTAGATGAAGCTATTAATTCAAGAACCAATTTTCCTTGTGGTAGATGAAGCTATTAATTCAAGAACCAATTTTCCTTGCGGTAGATGAAGTTATTAATTCAAGAACCAATTTTCCTTGTGGTAGATGAAGCTATTAATTCAAGAACCAATTTTCCTTGTGGTAGATGAAGCTATTAATTCAAGAACCAATTTTCCTTGCGCTAGATGAAGCTATTAATTCAAGAACCAATTTTCCTTGTGGTAGATGAAGCTATTAATTCAAGAACCAATTTTCCTTGTGGTAGATTAAGCTATTAATTCAAGGACCAATTTTTCTTGTGGTAGATGAAGCTATTAATTCAAGAACCAATTTTTCTTGCGGTAGATGAAGCTATTAATTCAAGAACCAATTTTCCTTGTGGTTGATCAAGCTATTGGTTCAGAAACAGCTTTTACAATGTAGGAAAAAAAATGATTATGCTGATAATATAGTGAGGGAACCTTGGTTGAGAGGTTTGTTGGTGGGGGGGGGGTAGTATGCATCAGCACTGACTGTCACCACCCAGTAGTCAGGGTTTAGCAAAATAACTGAGCAATTCAGGGAGAAAAAAAACTTAAAATGAGCAGAGTTTCAGGTGGTTAGATGTCAGTCTAATCTATTATCTTATAACTAAACAGATAAAATTATCCAACAAAATTTAATGGTGATAATGTTTTTTTTTTTTTCATTATTCTATAACTCCAATTCAATAAAAAAAAATAATTTTTCTCAGCAAACCAATTTAATCTTGAATGCCTGCTCAGGTAACTGCGTATTGGACTCCATATTGAATATTGGTTCATTTTTAAAATTTCAAAGATTAACATTTTACAATTTTTCAAACCTTTTACCTATTTGCTTTTAAAAGACTGTAACCAGAGTCAAAATATAAAGTAATGAACAAGATTTAAAAAATTTATTTCAGGTTCTAATTTTCAATCTGGTGAGATGGAACTGGTTCACAAAATGTAGATTAATAGCATTGGTAATGATATTAAAATCAATTCAAGAATATTTCTGCTATTTCAGAAAAATTGGTAAATAAAACAAATTCAAGAATAAACATTATTTTGATTTAAGAAAATCTGCTTTACTAAACACTTTCCAGATGAACCATTTTCTTAAATGTGAAATATGTGTAGAATTATTTCAATTAGAAGTTTACTGTTGTCAATTTTTATATCATTAATTATTGTTCTTAACCCTTAAATGGCAAGTACCATCAATTGATGCTTCATTGAAGACCAGTGGATATCATCAATTGACTGCCAATTAATGATTTACTAATGGTTTGGGAATCTTTCATTCATGACTTAAGTTTAAATGACAAAATGGCAACTCCAAGATTCATAAGGTCACTATTTATTAGGATTCATGAAGTTATGTAATTTCTTGGAGAATTTGCCTGCAAGTAAAGCTACAAAAACATGCCAAAACAGTGCTATATCAGCATCATTGTTTATTGAAGGTAAAATAAATGAAAAATAGTGACAACCGGGTAGAAAGAATACAAAATAATGAAAATTTAGTGCCTGGAATTTCCTCAAGGAATTTCATGCTGTTACAAATATTTCATTTTGTAACCTAACATTACTCTATTTTCTTTATTTCTTGTGTTAAAATATCATTTTTCAAGTATTTGCATGTAACTAAAGCAAAAATAAGCACAAAATTACCATTTAAATAATGAATTTTATTGTTTTTTTATCATTTAGTATTTTGTACAGCCTTAAACTTCCATTTAAGGATTAAAGTTAGAATGATATTCTTTTGAATTTATGGTAAATTTTATGAATTCATTATCTTTTGGTCTTCAACAAAAACATATTCTCATATTTTGGCCTTGTGACAAACAAGGCTTAGTAAATATCTATTGTAAAATGTTGGATAGCAAGTTTGTATCATTATCACAGCTACTTAGTTATATCATAACTAAGTAACTCACTATGTTGGCCTTGTACCAGACTAAATTAAGCTTAGTAAAATATCTACCAATTATCTTAAAACAATGAATGATTCCTTTGTTTGAAAAATTGAATGCAAAGGTAACAAATTTAAGAATAGTGAGTGAAATAATAAGAAGAATAAGAATAAGGAAAATAATAATAATAACAAGAAGAAGAAGAAGAAGAACCACCACCACCACCACTATCTATTGAAGAAGTGCAAACACCTTGGGAGAATATTTTGAACAATACCAAAGGAATGTAATCCTAATGTAGAGTGGATGAAACAAAACCAAGAAAGAATGAAGGTAACATTTTCAGAATAGTGAGTGAAATAATAATAATGTTTTTTCATTCATCTCCACCATGGCCAGGTATTGAACTTATAAACTCTTTAGGTCAAATTACTTTTGGACTACTTCAACCAAACACTTTTATCCACTGGGCTATATGTCTTTATTCCAATATATATCACTGAAGAAGGGTGGAGCGTACAACATGAAACTCAGCTACATGGATATAGTTGCTATTAACTAACATACAAAACTAACCTGCTAAAAATACGCTGCTAGCTTTTGACATTGAGAAATAAAGCAGTTGTATTGAGAGCACCAAGTTGTTCAGTCATTTCTTATTCAGGCATCTTTTCTTTTCTCCTTTGCCAAACTCTACCCAGTATACAACCACTGGTGATGAGGATTATGAATTTCACACATGAAGAACAATTACACATACAGAATAATCCATTCACAAATCACATAGTGTTAAAAAAAAAATTAAGCAAGATGGCTGGATACACTGGAAATATAGAAACCTATGATGAAACTGTAGAAGACTTCCAAGCTTACATTGAAAGGCTGGAACAGATAATAAATGTTAAAATTTAAGCAGTTTCATCCATATGAATATAAGGGGCTGCCAAAATTTTATTGAACTGACTAGAAAACCACTTTAAAAAATGAATTGGTGTTTGGTCATTTGGTCAAATTTTAAACAGGCCAGGTCAAGAATTTTCAGCAACAGTATTCAGAACTGGAACAGTATTCAGAACTTAATGGAATAGGCAACACAAAGAAGAAAGTATCAACTCTACTGAGTCTTATTGGAGAAAAAAAATGTATGGACTGTTGAGGAGTTTAACAGTGCCGGAGAAACCAAAGATGAAGTTGTTCATCTTCTACAAAACCACATTTCACCAAAATCTAACAGTAAAGACAAGAGATTTTCAGTTTCATAAGCAAGTCGAGCAGAAAGGCGAGTGTGTAAACAAATACATTTTGGAGCTGAAGAAGCTATCATAAACATACAAATTTGGCAACAACCTCAATGATATGCTCAGTGAAACACAGGTATGTGGATTTTAAAATCAGAACAGATTCATAAAAGGTTGCTGTCTGACAATAATTTAATGTATGCTAAGGCTGTTAAAATATCTATTGATGTGCTTAACATTCAAAACTTCTGTGGTGCCAACAAGAAGCAAAATTGAGACTTATTCTCATGACCAAAATGTTCAAAGGGGGAAAGACTGGTTTGTATCATTTACTGAGCAGAACCAGTCTTGGTGAACAGTTGTACTCTCAATGATGATCATTGTCTTGAACATCTCAAGTGGAACTCATCTATATGATCCATCACTAAAGATGTTATAAAAATATAACTCCACAAACTGCTTAAGTCCTCCTGTCATACACTTCACATGAGTCTCATCAAACCAAAATAGAAGTATTGCTGTCATATCTGAACTGGGGCTGAACAATCCTTACTTCTCAGGCTTCAAAAGTGTTTATGCTACATTGTAGGAAGAAAAATTATTTTCATTCCTGCAGCCTCTTTTCCACAGACAAAACATAACAAACCTATCACTACTCTATTGCTATTTCTATGTCAATGTTCAAACTACATTCCTACAATATCTATCTCTATATCTGAGACTAAGATATTGTAATTATTTACATTATTTACATTGTTGGGCTGTTGTCCTCATCTTTATTGTCATATTCAGACATTGTATGCTCCAGCCTTCTTCAAAGACACATGGCCTAGTGGATAAAAGTGTTGGTTGGATCCAGTGACTTAACACAAAGAGTTTTGAGTTCAATTCCTGGCGGCTTCAGTGATGAATAAAAACTTAGGGAATTGAGTTAATGGAAAATAACTGAGACATCCTGAAGAGTCATGGCATGTGGAACTAGAACTATCTACTTCGGTGGATGAATTAAAGGGTTCAGTTTGAAATTCCAATCATCTGAAAAAGACCAGAGTGTATGACGGCCAAAACGTTGTGAATATGACTATAAAGATGAGGACAACAGTCCAAACAATGTAAATAATGTAAATAATTACATTCCTACAGTTCAAATCTACACAGCTACAGCTGCTGTTCTACATAGACAGGGCTTTTTCATTATTAATCAGTGAAAGTTTTACACCTGGATATTTTGTACCTTGCACTTGCTAAACTGTATATTCCACCATAGTATAATTATTCTAGTTTTGATTTCATGAATTCTTTGGTGAATTCATTATTTTGAATTTCTTGTAATTATTGAATAGACAAAGTGTACTTCATGATGCAAAACAAGAGATAATCAGAAGGCAGCAGGTATGAAGAATACATTGTGTGCAAAAGTACTTGCATCATATTTGCCATGCTGCAAAATGACAAACATCCTCTGACTGTATTATTCTCATAAGTCTTTTACCCTTCATAGCATTGTGTAGTAACAGTTTGTCTAATAAAGATTTGCTTTTAAATCATACCATACTTTAGGATCCTTTTTTTAATCATTTCACCTCAAACAAGGCAATAAAGCCACTAAGGAGTAAGGGGCTACTGAGTTTGAGAGAATATGAGAAAAGGAAAACATTATTAAGGTAAGAGAACAATAAAAGAGCAAGAATTAAAAAGACTAAAGATAACAATTCACATTGTATTTAAATTTTCAAAGATGACTGGAAAGCAAAAAGCTGGAAGAGAGTTCCATAAGAAAGAATTGTGATAGAAGAAACTGTTAACACAGAACATGCGGTTACATCTTGCATTTCTAATGTAAATCGATGAGGCCTCGCCACCAATCTAGTTCAGTTCAGTGCCATGCATGATACACGCTTAGGCGATCATGTATCTTTTGATACATGACTGACGAGGTAGCTTTGTTTTTTCTCACAGTAGGTTACCATTTCTTTCTGTGGTAGATCAGTTGCCATCCAAGGTTATAGAACCTGGTCTGTCCTGCTATTTACCCATAGCTGGAGGGGGAGAAGAGGACGATTCATATTTTTCCCAAGAGTATTAGCACATAAGTGAATGTAATGGATTCGACTGGAATTCGAACTTGGTGCTCTGATTCCTCAACCAATCTAGTACTGTGCTTAAATTCATAAAGTCTAGACACCATATAGGAAAGTTCAGAAGAACAATTACCATGAAAGTATTTATAGAAAAGGCACAGGGAAGATATGTTATACCAGTGGGAAAATGACTGAATCTGAGATGTCACATCAGGATTGATGATATTGCAGATTCTTCTTTGGATTTTAACAAGGATCTCTAAATATATAGAAGGCACACCAGACCATAGGTGGCAGCAATATTCAATAAGATAGATTCGGGGACAGAAAATTGTCTAACCCGACACAGTGAAACAACTTCCCTAGTAGCAGATATGTTATACCAGTGGGAAAATGACTGAAGCTGAGATGTCACATCAGGATTGATAATATTGCAGATTCTTCTTTGGATTTTATCAAAAATTTCTAAATATATAGCTGAAGCAAATTCCTTGAATGGATGAATGATAGACATAAATGTATAAGATAGATTCTGACAAGGAAAAGTGTCTAGCATGATACACTGAACCAAATTTACTTGCCACAGACCTAGCAACTGATTCAATATAATCTTTCCAATTCATGTCAGTAGAAAACATTAGACTGAGAAAGCACAATGCATTAATCTTCTGTTTTGTTTAAATTTTGTTTTGGATGAGATGTTGAAGGCTATTTTGTATCTTCATTTTGAATTAATAAATTCATTTTTCATAACCAGTAATTATTCTATCTAAAAATGATTTTTTTCTGTTTTAAGAAAATAAAAAAAAACAAGTGATTAAACACTAACTAAAGTTCCATTCTTGTGGAATTCATTTTCTTAACTTTCGAAATTTTCTGATGTTTGCAAACAAGGTATTACATATGATTTATTCATCTTTATTTCTTTTTTCTGCAGTAACACCTGTTCCTACTCCATCTTTATTCCCTTTCATGTTCTGAGAATTTTCTATCCACTCTGTACCAATAAGTTCAAAACCTCCACCTTTTTAAATAGTTATGAATCATTCCTGATATCATTACCATAAGCCCTGGCAATCTATTGCCATGTTTCCAATGTACTTTCTCCAAGATTAAATAAAATGAGTAAACAATGTCAAAACTGGATTTTATATGCAACCACTATATTAAACAAAACAAAGCAAAAGAATCAGTTTTACACAAACAGTTCTTAAAGATTATGCACACACGAGACACTTTGGCTTTCTTCAGGTAATATACATTGGAATCTCAGTTTTCAGTTAATTCCCAAGGACACATGGCTCAGTGGATAAGAGAGTTGGTTCAAATAATCCAAAAGTAACTTGACCCAAAGTATTGTGAGTTCAATACCTGGTCATGGCAGAGGTTAATGAAAACTTCAAGAGTGGAGTTACTAAAGGGAAATAACTGAAACTAAGACATCCAAAAAAGGCATGGCATGTGGAACCAGAACAATTTCCCCCAGTGGACTAAATAAAGGGTGTGGTTCAAAATTCCAACATATAAAACCTAAAGAAGGCTGGAGTGTGTAATAGTCGAAAAGTTGTGAATATGACAATAAAGATGAGGACAACAGTCCAAATAATGCAAATAGTATAAATAGTTACAATACCTCATATCAGAAATATAGACAGACAGAGACTCTTTATTGAGACTTTTGGTAATTATTGTCTGCAGTCGAATTAGTCACTTTATTTCAGGTGGGAACTTATACAGGGACTTGTTAAAAATAAATGTTAAGATTTAAGCACTTTCACTCATAATAATATAAGGGGCTGCCAAAATTGTATTGAACTGACTAAGAAACCACTTTAAAAAAATGAACGGGTGTTTGGTCATTTGGTCAAATTTTAAACAGGCCAGGTCCAGAATTTTCAGCAACCCCACATACATACTTAAGCATATATGGCAAATATATATTAGTATGTATGTTTCGTTACTGTTTGTTAATAGTGACTATGGATATTACATTAATGTTAATTAAATCATTTCATAAAAGTAAATGTTTTCATTAAGATCAACTAAAGTAATTGAGCAATAAGTTTTAATTAAAAAAAGATGCATGCACAAAATTTAGCCACAATTTTTCAATTTATAACATTTTTTGACTATTTTTTAACTTTAAGTGTCAAACAATGTTAATGAACAATTTTCTTTTTATGCTTTATTACAATGTTTATTTTTAATTTTTTATTATAAAAATTAATTAAACACTTTCATAATATTATATTCATGTACAAATAACATAATAAATATATTTTTCTTTGAAATTGCGAAATAATTCTCTTTGAATACATTCATACATTAATTGATATTTACGATACAGTTTCTCAACAATACAAACTATGTCTTGCTGTTGAAGTAGGTCATTTTAAGCACTTAGAATAAAGTGTTATTCAAATATAAACTTTGAATGCATTTCTTTGTAAAGTCTATTATAAACTTATTGTTCATTATAAATGCGTTTGTATTTTCATGTAATTTTATTCAACATACAAGTTGTTATGTAGTTTCCAAGAAGATTTGAAATTGCAATCCGCATCCTAGGAATACATTTGACATGGACATTTTTTTTAGTAATGTGATCTTAGCAACCAACAGATTAAGTAAAATTTAATCTACAACAACAAAAAGCAACCAAATAAAAAATATTAATTATTAAAATATTTCATATAGGAAATTCAGGCAATTGAAAAGTGTTTATACCTCATACATCCTCATATCTGTGAAAACAAAGTATGTACAGGTTTTTCAAGACATCCAATATTTTTTTATGGAGAGATAATTGTAAAAATACCTGCACATTTGGTACAGGCTTATATGTCTACATATAAATATGAACATTTTCCTCCATCTGATCAATATGTTTTACTATAAACTTATATTTTTGTAAATATACACATGC
>CAHIKZ030000413.1:167500-222500 GCA_903632075.3 Acanthosepion pharaonis
TATTTCTCCCCATTAACTGCTTAATTTTGTTTAAGCACCTACATATCTCATCAAACACAGAGCATAACTTTATTCAGGTGTAATCTTTATTTGGGGATGGATTCTCCTTTTTCACTGGGTGCTATTGTGGTTTTCATTGAATATTCGACTCTCCTGTTGTATTCGATGTATGAGGGTCAAGTAGATCAGTTCCTAGGAACTGACAGTCCAACACCAGCACGTGATTTGATTATAGTGGTGAAGGTTTTGTGCCAAACCATCCACACTTTCTGAAGGGCTGAATACAGAGGCTTGCTGCACTACGTGCCACAAGGTCCCCAAATGACCCTCTGCAAGTTTTGAATTCAAAGTTGTCCTTCTCTTAGACCAGTTGCCATCCAAGGCTATAGAACCCAGTCTGTCCTGTTATTTATGCATAGCTGGAAGCAGAAGAAGAGAATTCATACCTTTCCCAAGGTTATTAGCACAGGAATGTAATGGATTCGACTGGAATTCGAACTCGGCTCTCCAATTCCTCAATCAAAGCCGCTATACATTACTCCACCATGCCTCCTCGTATTTCATTGAATATGGTAAGAGATAAGCTACTTTCACCTTGGAAAGTTTATATAGCAAGTCTACTCTTCAATGATGAAAACTTTTTGATTATGCTGAAAAGCAGTCAGATAATGAGGAATCCACTGAACAAGTTCAGCTCATGAAGTTGTTTTATATGATCATAAAATGTGTGACTTGTATTGAACTGTATGACTAATTCTTGTGCAGCAGTCAGGAATTCACCTTAGATCAACTTGATGATGCACTGTTTTTTTTGGTGATCTGATGTCACATTGAGTGCAATCTTTTTTTGACATCAGACTACTGTATATGCTGGCACAGAAGGCAATTGGGTGTATAAGACGACCTTTAAATTTTTTAGTTAAAATACAGATTTCAGGCTACATTTGCCATACAAAATGACCCCTGTGTCATATTTTTATTGTATTCATTAAATAGATTCAGTATGCATGTACTTTCTTTTCACTTCAATTCTAATGAAAAAATTGTGGAGAGATTTTGTCAGTTAACAACCACAATCTACAATACCTTATGAGTGGGTGCTGAGTTTTCAGTAGGCTATTACGTTAGCCTGAATGGCTTTTCGTTTCTAACCATCTACTTGTTTCACTGTTCTCAAATATAATCTTTAAAGAGCTTGTTGAGATACACATCCAGTCTATTCCATGAATTATTACTATAAACATCTTCTTGAATTCTCTGTCTGGTGAAGCGCTTTCAATGCACCCAAGGCTATCAGTTGCTTTGTTTACAGTGTGTGATGATGGTTTCTGATTTTTTTCTTGACAAATATGCATTTTATTGTTGCAATCATACCACATATTATATAAGGTAAGAGTACTTTTATTATTTTATTATAATCATCTGGATTAAGTTCCTTCAGCAGAAAATATTTGTGTCAATATTTACCAAAGCAGGGGGTTAGCCTACTGTCAAAAATCTCCCATGCTAACAACTTACCATAAACCACAAGATTTAAGGTTCACATTTTATATTTGGAGTATAAAACAGACCCCTATTTGGGGGGTGGGTATTTTAAGGTTAAAAAAGGTTGTATACTGATATATATGGTATAAATGCAAAGATTAAGTACACAAACAAAAACTAGTTTTTTATTGGAAACTTTTACAGTCAATAAACAGAATCTTCCTAAATGCAAAATCTGTGTAGCCCATCTTCAAATTTATAATCAAAATTACAGAAAAATACAAACAACTTGAAACCTGGTAAACATACTAATCCCCCAAATACTCATAACCTGTGTTAATGGAGTCACCATCCTATGATAAATCATTTTTTCTTAAATCTGCACATAAAAAAACCAAGGTAAACATATACATAGAGATAAAATTTTATTTGTTCATACTTACACCGACAAGTATATATACAAATAGATATGAGGTGCTGCCTAGACATTTGGGAAGATTGAATAATCTGTAAGAATCAGACATACTTTTTATCCATATGATTTTGTGAGTCAAGAGGGATTATTATAGTGAAAACTAGTTGCTAAAGCAATTATTTTTTTTTATTGTCAAGTTCCCACATATATTTACTGATATGGTGTGATTTAGTAATTGTATACATATATTAATGTATATTTTATATATTTATGTATATTTTCATGTATACACAGATTGTGCCAAGTATCTGAGAACACCATTAGCAAGCCATAAATGGAAGATGACCTAACATAATATTATGTGGCATGCACTTGATTTTAATATTCTCATTTATCTTTCAGACATATCTAGAGAAATAAGATTTTAACTATCAATCTGACACAGGAAATGTAAAGGCTTACTGTCATGGTACTAGCTACCAACCACAGTTACTCAAAAACAGCCAGCTCCTTGAAAATGGCCAGGTCCTCAAATTCAGTATCAGGAGGCTTGTGTCATCAGCAGTCAAGATAAATTGGTCATTCTAAATGATCAGACTTTGTAAGAACTGCTGATTGAGTAGATGTAACAATTTCAGGACATCAAATGCCATGACACCAGTAAGTCAATCAAGGAGGAGGAGTTTAGTTTTTTATCACATGTGTAGTGCATGACAAGATCAGCTATATGTTGAGGTGAAAGTAGTTCAATGAGACCCAGGAAAACTACTGAATCTGATCAAAGAGATTGCTGAGTAAACACAAGTGATGTATTAGACATGGGCACACTGCGGTCTATGTCACAATTTGGCCAATTGGTTTTCTGAATGGCAGCACTAATTTCATGAGGAAAATAATATTTATTAAAATATTTTTTGTTTCCTTTCATTCTCACTTGTTCACTCACACTTTCTTGCACATAACCACATGCATAAAATTAAATAAAATTTTTCTCGAATTTTGTAACTTTTCATTAAAGATAATGTTAGAGTTTAAAACCATTGGTGATTTTCACTAAGGAAGTAATTGAAGTATTGTCTTTTTCTACAGGTTAATTCTGAGAAATTTTTACATACAAAGATCATATGTGTAAACATTTTTTGCTTATTTTCTCTAGAGCATAACTATACTTCTTTTAGAAATATTTTTGTATACTCAAATGAATGTTTCAGAAATAAATCACATGTTGCATTATGCATTAATCACTCTGTCATCAGGGATAACATTAGATCAAGACTTCAGTTTTTTTTAATTATAGAAGAAATCTTTTCTCTGAAGAAAAAAATTGACTTTTCCCCATTTCTAAGGCAGATGCTGATTCACATGGTCTTTTGCTGGGAAAATGGCTGTGGTATCTTTAATGGAAAATTACCTTGATTTGTTTTAGTACTTCAACCCGACTTTTGATGTACTATACCTCATGTGGCCAAATGTTTGAAAAGGTTAACCTTCCCATGTTTTTTTGTTCAATGATGGTGCACATGGCCCAAGAGCCATTTGAGATAGAGGATTATAGAGCAATAGGCACAGTTTTGGAGGATATGTGGGGATTACAGTTGACTCTAGACTAGAACAGGTTAGAATTATAGTGGTAGAGAAAACATCCTCTTGGGAGTTGGCTCCACAAAGTAGCAGTTTGTGGGAATAGGATGCTCAAGGGGGACTTACATTTTACCAATGCAAAGGGAATGAGGGCAGTTTGCTATAATGTATAGTGGGTTTTAACTGTGAAGGTTAGAACTGGTGGAATGAAGGAATTTAGTTGATCTGAATTCTTCACATGGAAATAGCAATAAAGCAGTAAGAGACTTGTGACTTTGTGAAAAAGGGATTGCAGGTTGGAAAGTAATCCATTACCTACAAGTATGCATAGACACTTTTTGACTCTATTGAGACTGTAAAGTGAAGACTGGGTAGCTTCTGCCCATATATGGCAGCATTACTCAATTTTCGGTCTGATCTGGCTCTTGTAAAGGTAGAGGATAGCAAAAGGGGTCAGATATTTATTGAAGTAGTATAAGGAACCATGGTATAGTCTAGTTCTTCTCCAGTCAGACTAAAACCAAAATGTGATCAAGTGTAATTACATATGACTCTACATAGATACTGTTATGGGATCTTACCCATAATAACATAATGGACTATTCCATACATAATAAATACTGTGCCTCAAGAGGAAGCAGAGATTTCAGTCTGAAGTCTGGAGTGAGGTCTGTCAGAAGTCTGTCAGGAGTCTGTCAGTCTGTCAGAGCAAGTCAGTCGAGTCAAGAATTGAGTCAGAGGCAGTTCGAAACAGAGTCGCGTTCAGACAATTACTACAAGACATTGGAATATTGATACTGGTCGAGACTACATTGTTCTCCCTACTAAACCTGATTGTTCATACTAACACTTCTACTTCTCTGTATATATTCCTGTTTGTAATATATCTGTGTTATTCCATATCCGTATTCGAGAACTTCTTTATTGGTTCTACCTTGGACCATCACTGTGGTACAAGGACCTGGACCATAACAGATACCATAGTGATTCACACAAAGCTCATGTAATTTGTGATGTTTCTAGAGGTCCTGATCAATGAGTGCCATGTTATAATCCTAATTCTTTCTGCTGGGTGTCAGTGCTGCATTGAGGTGCTGGATACAGAGATCAAAGCCTTTGAGCAAGGGGTTTGCCCAGGGGAAATTGTATATATTCCAAAAGAACTCTGCTCTATCTTGCATCTGACTCCAGAGGGGCGACTGAAAATTTTGATTATCTTGTAACCTCAAGCATTTGACAATCTTGTCCTCCTGATTTGTTAAGAGGGTAACCAAACAGCAAATTCACTTCAGATATTTTTGGATTTAATGGCCAACATTTCTGTTTTTTTAAAATTAATACATGTACAATTTAGTTTCAAAATATACTGTTTTTTCCTATTAAATATCGTTGCTTAATTATATTATACTTTATTTTCTTTATTATTCTATATTATTTATATATTAGGTTGGGTCATAAGTAATTTCCCTCTTCCTTGTAATGACAAATGTATCATCCTAATTACTAATCATATGTGGCAGTTAAGAATAAATTTAGAGACCAATAACATACTGTTCTGGCCTTGTTAAGGCCAGAAATAAAGACACAAATATATTAACAGAAATATACAAATGGGAGTGTTACAGCAAAAACATTCGATCCGACTGCCAGAGCTGACTGCTGGAAACTTCTCTCTCTCCAAAAGGCAGTACCTGCTCCTATTTATAGTCCATGCGTATATGGGTAAATTACCATAACACATACCTTATATTTGAAGAACTGTCTAGTAATTGGCAACAAGTCACTGCAAATAATAGTGGTATTGAATAAAATGTAATTGCACTTTACTTTTTGAAGAATAAAACTGGTAAAGAAAAACATAAATTATCTTTGACTCTTTGAGGTAATTTATTTTCATTATTTTTGTATATATATATATATATATATATATACTCTCTCACAGACATGCCGTCACCTCTCTCTGTCATTTTTACAAATGGTAATTGCTCAGATGAGCTGCTTTTGCTGGTTCCCAGGCTTCATGAATTCAAGTGTCCTACGAGGCTGGCATCCCGCTCTCACCCTTTCACTGTAGCCGTCTCTTCTACTCCAATAGCTTCATATCTCGCACCTCTAGCCTGTGGAACTCCCTTCCCTATTCCAGTTTCCCTGAGAGCTATAATCTCCAACTATTCAAATGTAATGTCAATAAACATCTCCAGTTGCCTTGATGTATCCACTATCCTTCTCTTCATCCTTTCCTCTATCACTTTTATCTGCTTTTGCTCCAAATCCTATGTAGCCTTGCTTGGAGTGAAATGCTCATAATAATATATATATATATATATATATATGAGAGAGAGAAACTGCAAACGTTTTTGTTTGTGATGTGGATTTTTTTTAATATATATTATGCTTTATTTTCCATAATGGAAAATAAAGCATAATATATATTTTTTTAAAAATCCACATTACAAACCAAAAACGTTTGTGGTTTCTCACTTTTTAATATATACACTTCTCATTGGAACAACTATAACCTCTTCCCTTTATTTATATATATATATATATATATATATATATATATATATATATATATATATATATATATATACTATGAAATGGACTAAATCCAACAATTATTTTAAAATATTTTTTGTACAAAATACACAAATATTTAAGTAAATGCTCTGTTTATAATAAACAGTATTAACTACATTTTCTGGCCTGAATGTCTGAGAAATTTCATAGAAAATATGTGACCTCTGACAGGAATCGAACCTGTATTCTATACAGAACTATCATATAGCTATATTAGCTCTGTAGATAAATGGTAGAGCACCTCAGGTTATAGGACACTTCTGTGAATGATACAAATTGGATTCCTGTCAGAGGACACATTTTCTATGGAATTTCTAGGATGTTAAAGCCAGTAAATGTTGTTAATACTGTTTATACTTAAATATTTGTATCCATAAAATAACATTTAAACAATATATATATATATATATATATATATATATATATATATATATATATATTAAAAAAAAGAGCCTATTTTATATTTAGAAGTAAATATATTAAGAAAGATATACCAATTCATGCACATATATATATATAGATAGATATAGATTGTGTGCACATATGAATTAACATTGCATGGTGACTGTCAGGTTCATGCCTCAGTGTAACCTTCAGACCAATGACACATGAAAATGCCAGTCATCATGCAGTGTTGATTTCTATGTCCACACTCTATATCTATAAACGCTCGAGTGCTCAAGACAGTTATATTGATTAACATTTGTTTTTCTTTTTCGAAGTTAAACATAATGAGCCATATATCAAAATTCTGATGAATGGAGTGCACAGAATAATTATGCAAGAAATATAAAAAGGACAGTGTGGTTTTATTAAAGACACTGGAACAAGGAATGAAATATTTATACTCAGAATGATATCAGAAAGAGCAGTACAAATGTGAAAAAATGTATACTTATATTTTATAGATTATGCAAAAGCATTTGATAAAGTACGTCCCAAAGAACTGTTTGAACAGCTAGATAAGCATGATTTATTTGGGAAGGATATTAGAAAAATTAAGAATTTATACAGGGAGCAAACCCTTACATTCATTAAATACACAAAAAGAGTAATGACAGTTTTTAAAAATAATTCAGTTGGGAAAAGGAAAGAAAAAATGAAATAAAAATCTAACATTGTTAAAGCAAAACAATATAAAACCTGTTCTTTTATTGTCCTTTTGCTTCACTAAAGTTTCTCATTCTCTTCCACTAGCAGTAACCCATTGTCTTGATGGCATTATTGCCTTGCTTGGGGGGAAATGATTAAAAAGAAAAAGGAAAAATTACAAAGTTAATATTCAGTAATAATAGAGTGTCAAGGGAGAAACTGTTTTTTTGACCCTCCATTTATTTGTAGGTATGTATGTTAAACTTTGCCCATCCCTTTTGCTTGTATTTTCAATTATCGCAATATTAAAATTGTTTTAAATAAACACTTGATCTTGAATAATACTGAAAAGTAGTCTATTTTTTAAAACATCTGTATATCTGTAAGTGCTTACATGTCACTCTAAACCAATTTAAAAAAAAGAGATACTTTCAGAAGACATCAACTTGAGGTACAAATTCTGGTCTTTGCACTTATGTTTCTTTGAAATGTGTACATTTAGATTTCTTTCTTGCAGTGAAAACTTTCCAGAATGTTTTGATCTGCCTATTTCCTTCTTATTGTCAAGAATCTATAGTTTATAATGAGAAACAGTCACAAGTACCAAGAATTTTGATTGCAGAAGCCATACAAAGTCAACATTCTGTGCCTTCCTTACTGATTCAATGCAACTGACAAGGTTTCATTATCAATAAGATCGAGCCAGCTGAAGTTATCTCAAGGATCATAGATAAACCTGGTTGTAATCTTGTAATTGGAGAATCTCTAGAAGTCTTTCAATATTATACTCAAGCAGTCTCTCATCTGTCAGCAATGGTGAATAATTTTAAAACAAGTTTAGAATGTTTATGCAAATTCTCATGCATAAATTGGAATATTGTACGGCTGGCCAAAATGAAACATTTAATTCTCTGGTATATGCTGAGAAACAGAAATGGAAATCAGGTTTTCCATTTAAATCATTTAAAAACAAGGATTATGAATAAAAAAAATCTTCAAATACAAAAAAATGGAGTGTAAACTACAAGAAGAGAGAATGCATAGACATCAGCAAAAAAGAAGAGCCCAAAATGCAAATACCAAGTCAGGGATACTAAAATCAAGCAGTCACATAAATTTAAATATCTGGGAAGTTTTCTAACAGAGGATGGAAAGTGCGACACTGAGATGCAAAGATGTATTGGGATGGCCAAAGACGCATTCCAAAAGCTAAGCAAAGTATTAAGAGACAGAAAAATTTTGTTGGAAACAAAGAAATGAGTATTGAACTGCGATGTGATATCTGTCCTCAAGTATGGCAATAAATGCTGATCAATCTCCTCAAAGATGAAGAAGAGACTTGAAGCAACAGAAATGTGATTCTTCAGAAAGATGTTGAGGATGCCTTGGATGGAACAATGTTTTGGAGAAAATGGAAACAAAAAGAAAACTTATACTTAACACCAGGAAGCGGCAATTGAAATTTGTGGGGTATTTAATGAAGAAGGAGGGCTTGGAAAATCTGATACTCATTGGGACAGATTGAGGAAAGCAGCATATAACTTACTTTATGGGCTTCATCAAATGGATAGCAGAACAGGATTCAAGCAAGTGCAGAAATTTAAATACCTGGAAAGTGTTCTGACAGAGGACGGAAAGTGTGACGCTGAGATCTGAAGACATATTTGGATGGCCAAAGACACATTCCAAAAGTATTAAGAAACAGAACTGTTTCATTGGTAACAAAGAAAAGAGTACTGAACTACTACATGATATCTGTCCTCCTTTATGGCAGTGAATGTTGGACGGTCTCCTCGAAGAAGAGACTCGAGTCAATGGAAGTATAGTTCTACAGAAGGATACTATGGATATCATGGACTGAACGTGTGAGCAATGATGAGATTTTGGAGAGAGAAAACTCATACTTAATATCAGGAAGAGGCAGCTGAAATTTCTGGGATATGTAATGAGAAAAGATGGCTTGGAAAATCTGTTACTCACGGTGATTAGAGGAAAAGAGGAACAATGGAAAGCAATGTGTGACATACTTAATTGGCTTATGCAAGTAGATGGCAGGTTTCTGGGATAAATAAAGACAAAACTTATTGAGAGCTACAAGGGATAGGAGGAGGTGGAGAGCCATGATCACCTACACACTGAAGGACACAGCATATAAAACAGGAAGATTTCTTTAATATTGAACTCTATGGCATTCTTTTTAAACTTCTATTTTAAAGGATTTAGAAATGCTCAATCAAAAATATCAACAGAATTTTTTTCTAAATTCTATTGTAAGAAATGTCTCATAGATTAATAATTTCCCAACTTTTGAATTGTCAGCCATATTTGGTCCCATGGCTTCTCTCTAATAAGGAAACTTTTATCATCTTCTTGTGTTGTTATTGTAACACTAGAGAAAACATGCCTTACCTCCTGGATAAAAACAGATTTGTATGTATCTCATGTTTAAAAGATTCCCAAAAAGAAAATGCTGGCTTTACGAGTTATATATTTAAAAAAGATAGAATAAGATACTTTTGCAAGAATCACTTTCCACCTATGCAAATTTGCACTGGCAATTCAATCAACAAAAAGCGCTTCAAAGAGTGTGACTACATGAGAGAACAGGAGTCACATGTTAGATTGGTTGACTTGTGCTGTTTTAAAAGTTGGATAAAACAGGAGGAACCGACTACAGTTATATTTTCAACAACTGAACAAACAAAAAAACAATTTGTCATGGAGTTTTATAGAAAGGTGTTTGAAATTAATAAAAGGGAATCAGTGTAATGGTTTAGCAACAAGTAACAAAACACACTGACTTCACACTAGGTTTGGTACTAGCCAATATACTAAATCAGAATGTTATTTCTATGTCCCTATACTTGTATCAGACTAAAGAGAATTCTTAGCAATGATTTTTGTACAAATGTTACATATAAATTACATTTCTCATACATCAATAAATGGCAATATTATTGAGAGAAACAACTTGTAAAATTAAAATTACACTTCTTAATTACATTTAGAATGTACATATGTGTCCTGTCCCTCCCTGAGAGTACACGTTCATATCATATGCATGTGTTGTCTCAAAGACAGCCATTTAAACACCTTAAGGCAATTCAAATTCTGAAGAAGACTGTACATTGGCAGGTTTCTTAAAAAAACCAAGAGTGTAAAACTAGAAGAGAAATAAATGCATATAAATAAGACTAGTTAGTCTAAAAATGCAAACAAACAAGGGTAACAAGGAATAGGACAAAAGCAGCTGTAGGCTTGAACATAAAACTGAGACCATTTGTCTAATAAATGGGTAAAAGAAGGTAGCGAGTACTTCATATACATGAATATGTATAAAGTTTGCTATAGGAATACATTCCAATATTGCAGTGAGTTCACGGAAAAGGAAGTTACAAGAAGGTTACATTTTGCAACAGTGCATGTGGACATGTTGAAAGGGTTCTACACAAAGAGATACAGACGTAAAATATAAATGTATGAAATAAGGCTACATTAAACAAATATTCAAAAAATAACATGAAAATAAAATAGACAAATGTAAAGAGAAAACTAACAAAAGCTACAAACTGATGATGGCTAACTTTGGGGGTGAAATCAAGAGGATAAAACTACTGATCATGTGCTTGGTGTGATGCCTTTATTTTGTCAGTTTCCTCATGCTAAGAGCTACCAGAAGTGGTCAAAATCGGGACCAATCTAAAAATTACCTAACCTAAAAAAGGGACAAACAAAAGGGAAAATAAACAATATAGTTTCTCTACTGTGTAACAGAACAATATATACAGTCTAAATGTATTTATATTGAAACTCACCTGTCTCTTTAGTTCTTCTTAGCATGGATTTGACAATTTCGAACTGCACTTTTGAAATTTTGGTCCATGTCGGATATTTTTATTACTTTTTACTAATATTCACTCAATATATAGCCCAAGGGCCACTCAAGCTAGAGGGTTACTCTGCGGAGTTGTAGAAGCTTAAGTAAGGACAAGTATTAGGTGCATAGAGTTGAAGCAAACTTTAGAAGGAAGCGTAAACTCAATCCTAAACAGTAAACAATCAATAAACATCTACTCCTGTTTAAAAGACTGGGAAGAAGTGTAAACCAGACAATAGGCAAACCTATCTACACCTATTAATGAATCTACCTTTCCACCACATCCCAAAAGTGCTCTATGAGATTGAGATCCAGAGATTGTGAAGACCACTTTATCACAGAAAACTAATTGCTGTATTCCAGGAACCAAACTGACACTATTTATTATTATTATTATTATTATTATTATTATTATTATTATTATTATTATTATATATTATATTTTTTTATTTGTAACACAGTACATTGTTCAGCTGGATGGGTGCACCAGAGGATGGCTGCACTATAGTTATAAACTGAGGCACTTGATCAGCCAAAATACCTAGGTAGGCTGTAGCATTTAAATGATCTTTTATTAATCCCAAGAATCCCTATGTATGTAAATAACTATTACCATACCATTTCACTATCATCACAAGCCTAAATCATTAATACAGTGCAAGTGCAATGGATGCAATACATCCATGCATTCATCTTGTTTACACCAAATTCTGGCTCTACCATCTGAATGTGCAGGGAAGATGAAATAAAATTAATAAATGAAATAATAACCAAAAAAAACAATTCATTTTCCCATGATGCAAAGGGTTTCTGGTCACATGTGCAATTTTATGACCCAACTTTCTCCTCTTGGCTTCAAGATGTGAACCATATAAATGTGAATTTTATATAGAGCAGCTAACCCAGACCATATGTGGCAGCAATATTCTAAGCATGGACAAATAGTAGACTTATAAATATGTAAGATAGATCCAGACAAGAAATATTACATGGCATGGCACAGAGAATCAACTTTCCTATCAACTGATTCAATTTAATCTTTACACTTTATGTCATTAGATGAAGAAGGTTCAATAACTCACTGTCATGGAGGTTAGCATTAGTCATGCTAGTTGAAGGCAGAAAGTGTTCTCTCAGATGATTAATACAGTGCAGCCATTTAGATTACAAAAAAACTGTTTTGTAAAATCTTATTATATTGAATTGCAACATTACTAGAAGTTTTCGTATTTCCTTTGTTCTCAAAAGTATTTAGTTAAAGATTGTAATTTGTACAATTATTCTTCTTTTACGAAGGTGATCATGACCCTCCACATCTTCTTGTCCCTTGTAGCTCTTAATAAGTTTTGTCATTTCATCATTTCTCCTAAACCTTGTTCTACCATCCATTTGCTCAAGCTACTTCCCTCTGATGCTATTTCCCTCTATCTGTCCTGTGATTATCAGGCTCTCCAAGCCCTCCTTCCTTATTACATTCCACAGAAATTTCAACTGCCTCTTCCTGGTGTTAAGTATAAATTTCCTTTTTGTTTCCATTCTCTCCAAAACCTTGTTGTTGCTCACATGTTCGGTCCATGGTATCCTCAGCATCTTTCTGTAGAATCAGATTTTTGTTGATTCAAGTTTCTTCCTCATTTTGAGAAGATTGTCTAGTATTCACAGCCATACAGGAGGACAGATATCACATAACAGTTTAGTACTCTTTTCTTTGTTTTTGACAAAAGTTTTCTGTCTCTTTGCCTAGCTTTTTTTGGAATGCATCTTTGGCCATCATAATACGTCTTCAGATCACAGTATCACACTTTCCATCCTCTATTAGAACCCTTCGCAGATATTTAAATCTCTGTGCCTGCTTGATTTTAGTATCCTCGATTTGTAATTTGAATTTTGGGTTCATCCTTTTACTGATAACGATGCATTCTGTTTTCTGATAGTTTATGCTTAGTCTTTTCTTCTTGCTTTCCTTTGCTACCTTCTGTAAGAGGTTTTGTAGTTTATTTTAATCAGGTGGTTGGGAGTTCAGTTGATACTTCTGGAGGACTTCTTTTTGTGCTGTGTCCCTTCAGAACATAGATGATCATGGCCCTCCACTTCTTCCTCACCTTTGTAAGTTTTGTCTTTTTGTTATTTCTCCCAAACCCTGTTCTGCTATCCATTTGCTGAAGCCCATCAAGTATATTATGTGCTGCTTTTCTTTGTCCCTCAATCTGTCTCATGAGTATCAGATTTTCCAAGCCCTACTTCTTTATTAAATACTCTAGAAATTTCAACTGCCACTTCCTGGTGTTAAGTATAAGTTTTCTTTTTGTTTCCATTTTCTCCAAAACCTTGTTGTCGCTCACAGGTTCCGTCCAAGGCATCCTCAACATCTTTCTGAAGAATCACATTTCTGTTGCTTCAAGTCTCTCCTTCATCTTTGAGGAGATTGTTCAGCATTTGTTGCCATACAGGAGGACAGATATCACATCGCAGTTCAATACTCATTTCTTTCTTTCAAACAAAATTTTTCTGTCTCTTAATACTCTGCTTAGCTTTTGGAATGCGTCTTTGGCCATCCCAATACATCTTTGCATCTCAGTGTCGCACTTTCTATCCTCTGTTAGAAAACTTCCCAGATATTTAAATTTATGTAACTGCTTGATTTTAGTATCCCTGACTTAGAATTTGCATTTTGTGCTTTTGTTTTTGCTGATAACCATGTGTTCTCTCTTCTCATAGTTTATGCTTAGTCCTTTCTTCTTGCTTTCCTACTGTAGAAGGTTTTGCCATTTCCTTTCTGTGTCTAAGAAAATTAGATAACATCAGTAACTTAAAAACACCAGCAGCAATAAAATCATCAGCTTGTGAAGCTGAAACGCTGCAAATAAATCTTATATAAATAATTTAGCTGTCATCATATCCAATAATCATCTAGTGTTGTTTGTCCCTGCTTTGCCAGTGGCATGCTCAGAGATGGCTATAGAATTTGGCATGGTTACCAGGGGAGTGAATGATAAAGATGCCTTTATTTAGCAATACAAAGAAATTTATCATTTTTCTTTATAGGCCTCTGTTGAAGAAATTCAGAATCATTCTAACCATTCAAATGATTCATAAATGAAATGTCATAGGAGTTACCTCCATTTCTAGTCAAATAGATCAACCATGACCAAAGCAATAAAAGTAAAAATGTGATTAACTTATTTTTTACAATCTTTATTTGGCTGAATATGCAAATATGAAACCCACAAATATAAGAGACTGGTTTTTACAGTAAAGTTTATCCAGTACAATGTGCAAGGGTCACTTCAGGTAGATGGTAACTGAATAAGAGGCATATGCAGATAGAAAGGAAAGATAATGGTTAACCCTTGAACGGGTTAAAAATATAGCAACTCTTAGGAGTCAGTTCCACAAAGTAATAGTCTGTGGGAAGAAGCTGTTAGTGTGGAACTTACATTTTACCATTGCAGTGACATGCGGAGTTTTGGTGATGCCCGGGGGCCAACTCCCTGATTGTATGCCCCTAAGACTCTAGTACACAGATCCACATTCACACCAGCTTGTGAGACGTTAGGGAATTTGTATAATGAAAGTAACAGAGACAATTTCAAATGTAGAAAAACTAAATTTTTATTTCCCTCTTTGATTGGATTCTCTCCCAATATGGATGCTCATGACTGTCGTACACTCTGCTCACCCATCTACATGCTACTGCACCAAAGAAATATGAAAAGAATGAGGGTGGTTTGCAATAATGTGCATGGCATAACAGGTTCTAGCCATGCACAGTAGAGTTGGTGGAACTAAGGAATGTAATTTGTCTGAACATTTTCGATGGAAATAGAAATAGAGTAGCAACAGTCTTGCAACATTCTGTCTGTTGAAAAGGGTTATAAGGTTGAACATAATCATCAACAAGGTAACGTCTGCAACTCATAAAGTGTCAGTTTTGTGACTTTGATTAAAAGCTAAGAGAAGATATCAAATATGCTAATTCTTGTCTACTTGGCATTCCTTCTCAAAGGGGTGTCTAATCTGAAATAAAATTTCAATAACATTAGACAAGTTTCACAGGATGACCAGAGTTACTAAGAAGCAAAAAAATGCTATGAAAGATTATTCTTCAAGACAATTTGCAGAAAAAAAATGAATGCATATATATAAAAAACCTAATAATATCCAAGTATTTCAAACTGGTTCTTTATCTTCCAATCTACAGACCTCTGGGTTATGAGCCCATCACGCTTCCATTGTTCTTCAGCTATGCTCTGCTACCATTTGTTAACTTGCTTAGACGATTAAACAACCTAAGTACATGTCCTCACTGAAGAGTTCCTTTTATAGAAATATTTCAAGGGAGATAACTGATAATCCACAGTATCTCTAACACCTATTGAGACTCAAGTTCATCCCAGACCTCAAGTGGAACTCATATATACAATATTTCACTAAAGATACTGTTAAAATGGTTAGTTCCTTGTAACACTCCCGAAAGCACTTGGCTCTAACAATGCTCAATCTTTACAAGGTTCAAATCAGACCAAAATTGTTGCCATATCTGAGCTGGAGCTTCCCAATCGTCACTTTCCAGCTTTGATAGAATTCAAAAGTGTCTATACAGCTTTGTAGGTAATGAATTATTTTCCACTCTACAACTCTTTTCCTATAAACAATCCTTTGTAAGCCTACACTGTCACTATTTCCATGACTAGCTATGTTCATTAATTCCAACAGCTGATTCCCTTCACACCAAGTACACTTGTATTCCATTAATAAAAAGGAAATTTGAACAGCTTCTTCTGAAGAACCGTTGCTTTCTGGAATGGACTCCTGAGAGGATGCTTCCTCAATTGTTACAATCTTAATTTTTCTAATTCTAGGGTCAATTGTTATCTCTAATATATATCCTTACAATTTGCACTTCTTTTCTCCACTTATTATCTTCATACAACAACTTTATTCAGTAACCCTCTATCCTGAGTGGCTCTTGGGTCTTGTATTGGATGAACAATCAATAAAAACAAAAAAAGGATCAAAGTGTTCCCTGACTCTATGTGTAGGATCAAAGTGCATCATTTTGGTGCTCTGCCAAAGATCAAAGTGTTCCTATCTGAATTTCTGCCTTGGATCACAAGTATAATTTGTATGTGCACTGCCCAGGATCAATGTTGCGAAATGTCTCTTTACCTAGAATCAATGTGTATTAGTTAAATGCTCTGCTTACTATCAAAGTGTTCTTTCTTGATTCTCTACCTAAGAATCATCTGCGTTCTCTGCCTCTCTGCCTAAGATCATGTGCATTATCACAGTGCGCAGCTTATGATTAAATCATTTTTCACTGTCTCTCTGTTTAGGATCAGAGTGTATCATCTGTGTGCTCTTCTTAGTACCAAAGTGTTGTTAACTGACTCTTGGTATTTACCCCACAAAATGGGATGTGGCACAAGGCTAGTTTAATGTGGGACTTTCCGAGTGCATATGCACAGGCAAAAATTCCCCGTAGACCCAGCATACACAGGGTCAGATGGGTGTCTATTTTTTCCCAGATGAGACACTGCCCATAGGCATAGTCTCATCTGAGTTCCTCTCTACCCAAAAGCAGAAAGTCCAACAAGCTGAACTTTATAACTGACTCTGCCTAGGATCACAGTATAACATTTATTTATTATACCTTGTATCAAACTGTTCTTTACTGGCTCTCTGAATCAGAAGATACCATTTTTGTGCTCTGTCTAGGGTCAGTGTTTCTTTACAGCTAGGATAAGAGTGTATCTTTGATTTTACCTAGAATCAAAATGTTGCTCACTGCTCTCTGCTTAAGATGAGGGTGTATCAATTCTTTTCTTAGCTTAGGATCAAAGTTTTCCTCCTTGGTTCCTTATCTCAGATCAAAGTGTATCATCTGTGTGCTCTGTCTATGTTGTGTATGATACACCTAATTTACATAAGTGGAGTACCGACCATATAAATATGGGTTGGTACCGGAAGACGACGGAAGATTAAGAGATCGAATCCAGAGACTCTGCCCGACTGCGATTTAGTCAACCCATTCTGCAGGAACAGTCTTCCCAAGAATATACCAAAACTAACTGTAAATATTGTGTACCTTTTCCTTGTTTCAATACATTTTGTTAACGTACATTTTGTGTTGTATTATTATTATTCCATGCTTATTCAAGCTTCAACAGTCTAGGATCAGTGTTTCTCTACAGATCTCTGCCTCAGACAAAAGTGTCTTTGTTTTGCCTGGTATCAAAGTGTTGCTCACTGGCCCTCTGCTTAAGATCAGGGTGTATCATCTTTCTTAGATTAGGATCAAAGTTTTCTGCCCTGGTTGCTTATCTTGGAACAAAATGTATCATCTGTGTGCCCTGTCTCAGATCAAAGTATTTCTTACTGGCCTTTCTACCCAGTATCTGTGTACCCTGTGGAAAGTATTACAAATACAAAAATACTTTTTTATTTTGTATATTTGGATTATGTATTCTAATATGCATTATTACATATTTTCTCTTAAATTTAATCAAGTTTATGTATGCAAAAATCTTTCTGTATCTGAATTGATTCAAAAACATTCAAATTTGACTTGCAAATATCCAAAGAATGTAATAAAATCAGAAATGTCCATTTTTGGCGGGTCATAACTCATGATCATTATCAAAAGCACAGAAATTGTTGAGTCATTGATGCAAGTCAAAAGAATCATCAGATAATTTCTGAAAAAAAAAAAAGAAAGGAATTATACACTGATTTATTCCGGTTGCTTTATTACAATCATAATATCTTAATTATTGTACACCAAATGGGTAACATTGATTTGAGTTTAAGGCTCCAAACTTTCAATACTTGAGTGTTAATTCTAGATTTTAAAAAAAATATAATCTAGAATGTTCTATTGAATGGGGTTCTAAGTGTTGAAATAATTGATAGTATTTATGTTATCAATTTTTTCTTTTAGTCACCCACCCGCCATAAAAATGGCTTTAAATTGTTTGTAGTTTGTAATGACTTCTAAATGTTTTGTCTACAATCAAAACAATAGCTTTGTGTATATAAGCATTGATTAAATATATCTTGATGGTTGTGAGTCATTGAAAATCGATATAATGTGGTTCAGTGAAATAAACAAATGTGACATCACAAGGATGAATTATCTAAGAACAAACACACAAGACCCTCAAGAACTATCTATTTCCATGGACCAGTTAAATGGTTTATAGGTAAGTTGGCTCATTCTGTCGTGCTAGACAATTTTTCTCTTCAGAACCTATCTTGCATATTTATAAGTCTACCATTCATCCATGCTTAGAATATTGCTGCCATTTATGACCTGGTGCTCCTGTTATATATTTAGAAATGTTTGATAAAATCCAAAGAAGAATCAGCAATATTATTGGTCCTGACCTGGCATCTCAGCTTTAGTCACATTCCCACTGTATCTTTCCTATAAATATTTTCATGGTAATTATTTTGATGAAATTTCCTCTAGGTATCTAGACTTTATGGCTTTAAGGGCAATACTAAACTAGCAACAAGTTCTACTCATTTTACAGGTTAAATGATTAGATGTAACCGCAAGTTCCCTGGTAATAGTTTATTCTATAGCACTTCTCGTTTGTTGAATTCTGTTCCAGCATCTTACTTCCCAGTCATCTTCAAAAATTTAAATGCAATGTCAGTTATTATCTTCTGTTTTTGCTACTTCTTATTCTATTGTTTTCTTTTGTTAATAGTAATTTTCCTCATATTCTTTAACACTCAGTAACCCCTTCTATGTTAGCGGCTTTATTATCTTTCTTCAGATGAAATGATTAAAACATTTTTTTTAAATTCAGGAAAGGTTACTAAATCTGTCAGTAATATAAACATGTCTGAGTGGGTACAATGGCTAAAATGCTCAGTTTTTTCTCAAATCTTTTTACCTATGGACTCCGTTGATTCCTATTTTACTCTGGTGCCCCACCCCACCATAAACATTCAATGTTCAAAAAATCTTATTGTATTTTTAAAATTAAATGTTATTAGGAATTGTATAAGATATTGTTAAAATATTTTGTGTATTGTAAAATACTGGGTGTTCATAAATTATCTGTACAATTTTTAAAATTTCTTAAAAATGAAAAATTCATGATAATGCTACAGGGAAAACTTAAGTAAACAAATACAGTTTTATTTAAGCATATCAGAACACTTCAACATCATCTCAATTGATTGCAAGACATCTGTTCCAGCACACAACACATCTAGGCAACACTTAATTTCTGTTTTCTATAAGATACTTTCCATTCACATAGACCTCAGATGCTAATGTGACTTGGTGTTTATTTATACTTTCTATTGTAATTTAGATGGTCCTGAATGTCCATTCTGGTCTCTATGAAACAATAGATTCATGACACTTTCTTTTGCAGTATTTTTTTTTTCATCAAAACTCAGGGATCAATAATAACTTTTAACATCTACATAAAGACAAATGAAAATAGATAAAAAACTATACATAAATTATAACTTAAATAGTATTTCTTTAACATGTAAAGAAATGTATTGATTGTTCTTAATTCTCTAATGGATACAATAAACTGTGCAAATTGTACAGATAATTTGTGGACACCTTGTATAACTAATTTATTGCATGTAAACTTTAACAACTAGGTAAATGAATGTTAATGTTTGCTAGTAAAATAAGTCATAAAGATAAAATTAAATGATAGGATAAAGAACAAGTAGGAAACAGATCTTAATCTAACATGTTTCACTTTATTAAAGCTTTGTCAGAGATCAAGATAGAAATGACAAAAAAATGATAAAAGGCAAAGAGACACAAATTAATGGTATCTTGTTTGGTTATTTATTGTTTGGTTAGATATGTGTCACGTGTAATCAAGTAACAGATAATATTCAAATAAGTGTAAGAAAAAACTCTGGATGCTAAAGTGTGTAAAAGTTAGTGAGACACTGCAGAATGTTTTAAAAATTTTTTGTTTGGTTAGATTTTTCAATAAGGTATATCTTGTGTGCATTTTGTATATATAATGATTTTTATGTATTTGGAAAAGATAAGTTAGATTCATGAATAATGGATCTGTAGAAAAATACTGAAGTAATGTAGTTTTTTAAACATGTGTTGATATATATATATATATATATATATATATATATATTATCTGATTTAAAATATGTTTTTTTTTCGCAACAGAGTTCTAACCATTTAAAAATGGAAGCTAAAAGCTTTGAATTTAATTTAGTAATTAAATTAAAAACATTAGCTTCCATTAGACTTTTAGCTTCCATTTTTGAAACATGGTTAGAACTCTGTAGCAAAAAATCATATTTTAAATCAGTTAATTTATAATATTAATGCTCTGTAAATTTACATTTTGTAAAAATAAAAATAACTATAAGAACACCAGATTATATATCTTACTGTTCTTTCTTTATATATATATATATATATATATATATATATATATGTTTTCTGGATATTAAAGTATGTAACGATTAGTGAGACACTGCAGGATATTTTAAACAATTTTTCAATAGAATATATCTTGTGCATGTTTTGTATATATATTTATTTTTAGGTATTCAGATTAGTTTGATTCATGAATAATGGATCTGTAAAAAAATGGTGATGTAATGTAGTTTTTTAAACATGTGTTAATAGTTGGTAATATTGCAATGAATATGTTTTCATAATATTTTCTCTTTAAAAGATTATGTCCTTTTAAGACTGGCATTGAGGAAATTAAAGTCCTACATCATTATGGTGTAAGTGAATATTTATTAAAAAAGATACTACTTTACTGCTACTTTGTCAAATGCAAGCCTTGTAGGTGATGCTGCTCTGCTAGCTTTGAAATACTTGGCTCCAACATTGTCAATGATAATCAAAGAACACTTCTTTGTACAATGTTGAATCAGTTAAAAGCTTTTGTTAATAAGTTAGAGACATGGCTTAAATCAGATTCAGCAAAGTAAGATGAAGGAAAAGCATGCAACTGTACTTTCTCCCAGAGTAGGGATATTACGTTTCAAAACATGATGCTTCCCATCCTTAAATTTTGCTTGAAATATTTCATCACTTTATAATTCAGTGAGATTCTCCTGCAAATAAATATTTACATCAGCAACTTTAACTTCAAAAAGAAATGTCACTCAAAGTGGTATATTTAACATGAATAGGTCACTAAACCCAGTTTGCTATCATCATGCAATGTTTACCATACAATGCAGTGTCATTTTTTTGATTGGTATCGTTCCATACAAGGCAGTAAAGCCACTAAGATATACGGGGTTACAGGGTGTGGAAAAATTAGAAACAGAAGCATTAATAATGAGTGGGGTAAGAATTACAAGAGGACAGTAGATAGTGATTGACACTGCATTTAAATTTTTGAAGATTAAAGTTGGCTGGTAAGCATGGATCTGGAAGGGAATTCCACAGGTGAGAAGTGCAAGAAAAGCAACTGTTAGCATAGATAGATTACAGTTCAGCTGGATAGATGTTACTGCTACATCTATCCAGCTGAACTGTAAATTGATGAGATCTCAATGCCACTCTAGTACTGTGTTTAAATTCAAAATGTTTAGGCACCATAGTGAAAGAAATGCAAGGGAGTTATCTCCCTTGACTGTAAATGTTCACTACATTTATAAATACTATGTTGAGCCTAGTTATTTCTTGCAATAAATACATCTAAAGCAAACTTTTTTCATAGGCCACTAAAATAATATCATGGATGCTCAATTTACTATTGTGAGGACCCCTAAAAATCTTATATGGACTCCGGTTGAAAATCTCTGCTCCAACAACATTAATCATGATGATCATATCAGTTTGAATAAATCTGTATATAAAACAGAACATTCAATATGTGTATAATGCAGCCTCTAATTTCAGTTCTCAACTGTAAAACTTGTTGCATTCTACATCTGAAAATTGTTCAATTGTAGTTTTTGGGGGCTTTTGATGACTTTGTTATGTAGACTAAGATTGATCTGGCTATTTGCTTGAACTTTTCTGCATTGATTTTTTGGGAGCTTTTTGATAGAATTTCTCTCCATTTTGTTTCATTATAATTGTCTCCATTTTGAAACGGCTTGTGACAGAAGATGTGACCTCTGCATCAATGTAATTCACTCTCTATAAGTATACAACTATATTAGGTTGTTGCACATGAAATGATGCACTTCACAAGAAATGAATAAAACGCTTCTGAAATGTTAAATAACTAACTTATATAGTTGAAATGTTTATGAATGACTGTTCTCCAACATACCTCTAAATTCCTGATCCCATCTATAAAAAAAATCTCATCCATTGATGTGATAAACATTTCAAATGCTTTGATTACTTCTTCTGTATTGGAGAATTTTTTATTACATGTGAAAAACTCAAAATGTTTAAATAAGTGATAATCATTAGGAGAGATATCAAGTGAATATGGAGGAGGAGACAAAATTTCATAATTCAGGCTATAGTCAGTTGATTGAGAAGCATGTCTTACAACAAAATTGAGCCATCCCTATTTACAAGTCTAGGATGGTTCTTTTTCAATTTTTTGTGCATAAACTCAATTTCTTCACAGTACAAGGTTGCTGTTATTGTTTTCCTTTGAAGCAAGAATGAATAATAGATAACCTCATAACATCAGGCAGTAACCATTAACTTTTTAGGGTGCAGTGGAGGTTTTAGGCATTATTTTGGTGATTTACTTGCACCTAACCACTGGCCTACTCTTTTACTGTCATCAAAGAGTATCCATTTCTCATCACATATAATGATTTGATGCAAAAATGGTTCTTTTTCCCAGTTTGCACTCATACAGTAAAATTACTTGACATTGTTTCATTGTAATCATTTTCATCAGTCTTTTTTCTCAGGAGTAACAATATATTGAAAGAAAAAGAGTTAGGAATAAGTCAAGATTTTTTTATACAAGGAGGTTACTTATTTTATATAAGTAGGTTACTTTGTTAGACAACCAGATCAACAACCAACCAAAAACTGTGTCATTTCATGTGTGACAACCTCATATAAAATTATATTATATAAATATGCTCTGTTCATAATGTGAAATGAATTTGAAATATGAATAAAATTAATCATGCTTCTTATCTGAAAGTCCAATTGGATTTTTTGTTGTTACTTTTATCATTTATTGATATGTTTTTGTGGATTGCAATATCTCTAGTTCAAATGTGCATGAAACTCATTTAATTCTATTTTATTAAAATGCATTTATTTCATTGTCACAAGAATTACTTGTGTTTTTCTTCAAGTCTTTATCTTTGATATGTTCTTCCTCTAAAGTCAATATAAAGATAGATAGAAAAATAGATAGATAGTAAGGTAGAGAGAGAGAGAGAGAGAGAGAGAGAGAGAGACAGATAGATATAGAATCTTCATTCACTTAAATCAATTTCAGTGCAAAGACCTATTTGGATCATACTAGTTCTAACCAATTTAAAAAGTTCTTAATGCATAAATTTTAGATCTATTCTAAAGAATGTTTCTTTTAAAAAAGATATAAATATATCAACCACTACTACAGTTTCTCCTTTTGGATCTTCAGGTTGGTTTGGTTATTTTTATCTCCTGCCATTTTGTATTACATTCTATATTGTTCCAATACTTGATGATGAAAAAAACAATTTGCATAAATACTTTTGATTTTATTTAATTTTTATTATTAGAATGGTTTCTTTTCCTTTAATTTTCATTTCCTAGTTCCCATTGTTTTAGTATGAATTTCCTTTCATGTTTAAATTTACCCTTAATCTCTTATATTTTGTTGAGCATATTCCTGGGGTCTTTGAACATTGCTATGACTAATTTTTCCACCAAACACAACCTACAAACTTTTGATCCATTCCAATAAGTAGATAGATAGATAGATAGATAGATAGATAGATAGATAGATAGATAGATAGAAGGTGAAACTCTTCACCACAGTCTTTGACTCTAATTCAACATTAGATGACAGAGGACATCCTCCACATCACTGAGCACAATCTCAATAATATTTTTATTACAGCCCTGGAAGTCTCAAAATTTATCAAGTCATGACCCTAAGAGCTACTAGCACAGTCAATATCCCAGTACTTAAAAATATCAACCAGGAATTATCCTCTATTTTAATGAAATTATTTAACTGCTACTTGAAGGAGAAATCCTTACCAAGTCTTTGGAAGGTGTCAAGCATATGCCTGGTTTCCAAGAATACAGGTGAGCACTCATCAGTCTCCTTAGTGTCATTAGCAAGCTTTTTGACATTATAATTAATAAGAAGGTTGTTGATCACCTGAATAGGAACAATCTCATGAGTGACAAGCAATATGGGATTCAATTGTCCCAGTCCTCTGCTAATGTCCTAACTACCATTACTCACAGAATCAGTGAGGCACTAGACAACAAATACATCTCAAGGACCATAGCATTAGATATTTCAAAGGCCTTCGAGAAGGTGTGGCGTAAAGGATCGATGCACAAGCTCTCTAGCTATAGAATCACTGGAAGAGTCTTTCCAGTTAAAAAAAGTCCTTCCTGATAATTAGGTTCCTGAAAGTAATTGTTAACAGCCAGGCCCTAGGAATCAATGTGGGTATTCCCCAAGGGTTACTTCTTGAACCAACTCTCTTTTTACTTTACATAAATGATCTGCCTAAGAGTATAATCTATTAATTTGTGAATATCCATGCTGATGATATTTGGATGCACCTCCCCAAAATCTAGATGATCAGAGATTGACAGTTGATCTTTCTCTTCTGATCTTTTCCTCATTGGGAGAGAAACTGGCTGGTCACATTCAATGCCTCAAAAACCAAACTAGTTACATTCTATCTTCACCATTCAGACACTGAACTATCACTGATGATGATGAATGGATGTTTCCTCTCAGAGGCTACTCATATCTGCATAAACTGTGCCTCTTACTCTTTAACCTGCAACCTCAAGTGGATCATAGGCCTTGTACAAAGTGAACATCATTTTCAAAAAAAGAAAATAAAAAAAAATAGATAGATCAATATAACCAGACTGAGATAGATAGATAGATAAATAGATAAATAGATTGAAATATACACCCTATCTGAAGTTATTAACCAAATCATATAAACTTCAATCATTCAAATTTGGTTTGAAATGAAATTGTCAAATTTTAAACATTCAATTTAGATGTCGAAACAAAGCCAGACTTAAAATTTTAGGCAGCATCAATATGTTTTATTGAAGCTATTGTAATCTTTTGATGTATTCTAAAAATTGCCATCTGAATTTATTAGGCATAACCAAATAATTATATTTACTTCAATAAAATCATCAAAAATTGATCAACACCTATAATAGAACAAATAACAAACACATGAAAAGTTTTTGAATCCTTTACATTTTAATATAGTAACCCTTCTTCTCAATTACAGCCAGTAATCTATTATCCATTGATTTTGTTAATATTTTTTACTTCAACAGCTTCAATTTCTGACATGGTATTTTTTGAAACTTGACTAATGCATGGAATAATAATACAGCACAAAATGTACTTAGAACAAAATGTATTGAAACAAGAAAGTGTACACAAGATTTACATATAGTCTTTTGTATATTCTTGGGAAGACCGTTCCTGGAGAATGTGTTGACTTAGTCGCAGTCGGGCAGAGTCTCTGGATTGAATCTCTTGATTCCTCCCCTCGTCTTCCCGGTACCAACCATATTTATATGGTCGGTACTCCACTATGCAAATTAGGTGGATCCTACCACAACAGTATTTTTAATTGCTTCCCATAAGTCACCTTTGCTGTTATATTTTTGCTACCTTCATATAATTACATCTTCACAACTGACCATAGATTTTTTTATTGGATTCAGATCAGGACTTGATGGTGGCTATACAATTATCTTCCCTTCTGTAAATCTTTTATGCTCAAAGAATTCACAGGTAAGCATGAAAAGGAGCATTGTCATGAATAAATACACACTTCACTTTGAAACTGCAAGGCTGGAACTTGTACCATGCAAAGAAGATCTTCATAAAATTGCAATAGTTAGCATTGTTCAGCTTAAGTCCTTGATCAACTTTGAATGCTCCAAAAATTGTTTGGTTGACAATTTCCAGTCCATATCATAACACTACTACCTCCTTGTTGCCTTCTTTTAGCCATAGGCATGTCTGAATTGGATAAAATCCATTCTTTGGTTCATCCATCAGATCCATCAAATGTCACTCAAGTTTTGCTGTGAAAATTACTTTAAAAAAGTCAATTTACATGTAGTTCTCAGCCCAATTTTGACACTTTAAAATATTTGCATTAATGAGAGGAGGTTGCCTAAGAGATCTTTTTTTACAGATCCCAATTCACAATGTATTCTACACCTTTTGTTCTTCTAGACACTCTCAATTCTTGCCTTTTCAAAGATCTGAGTGATGGCCAAAAGTGGTTGTTTCACTATAACTCACTTTGGTTTGTGTTCATCTTGAAGAAGCAAATTCTTAAAACCTTTTCTTTTGTTTTGAGTTCTTAAATTACTTATATTTTCACAGCCATCTTTATCATTCGATAATCTCTGCGAAGCTCCTTTGATATCTCCAATGAGGACATTCCCTCAATCAATAACTTTATTATTTTCTGTTTTTCAGCAGTTGTTAGATCCTGCCCTTTACCCATATTTCAACATATGGGCAAAAGAAAAAATAGTTTTTATTAGATTTCAGAGGGCTTAAGAGCTAATATTAGTTTAATCTGCTTACTAACTTCAGTCAGTCCATTTTCATAAATTCCAAATATTTCTAATTAACTAATTGTTAAAACTAGTGTAAAATTTAGATAAATATTTTACTAAGGGTGAAAATGAATGAGTTTAAATTTGACAAATATTGGTTCAGAACTTTTTGAGTTATTGAGGTTTTTTGATTTGCATAATAACTTCAGACAGGCTGTAGACATACAGGAAAATAGATCACGATACTCTTAGATGCTTAATAGAAGGAGGGGAGACATTTTTTAGGACATTTTCACCCTATCACATTTACTAGTTTCTTACTTTTTGACCCTTTCAATGATTAACTCCACTTGTATTAAGAAATCTCTGTTTATTGCATATTAAAAAAAAAGATCCACCCTACCACCACAATTATTAAGTTCCCCCCCTCTTGTATTAGGTACCTAAGATTTACTACTTATAGATATGTCAGACATATTAATCTGACTATTAATTATGTTTTTATTCATTTTCCTCTCTTTTTTTTCTAGTCTGAATATTACACTGGTGTATGATGCAATCCCTTGACTTTTGAAAGATTATGTTGCTGTCTCTGTTAATCATTTGGATGTCAGAATAATGCTGATAATGATGATAAATCTTGTATTAATGAAGGCAAATATATTTTCTTCATTATATTGACAAGAATGATGATAAAAATGAAATCTTTTTATTATTAGTGCTGACCTTGGCGATAAGAATGTTTCACTGGCAACACTGATGATAGTGCTGGAATGATGAAAGCTGGTTTTAATCACCATTGTTTTACATTACAAATGATTTAATGCTTCATTTGCACCAGTCATAAGACATTTTTATTTCCATTTCTTTGCCCTTCTTCTAGATTTTTCTTCTCTTCTCTTTACATTCTGCCATGATTCTCTAACTGGTGAAATAAAACAAACAATATACAAATGCAAGCAGAATGCAATTTAAAAGCTTGCCCTAACAACATATGCGATAAGCAAAATAAAACAAAGATTGTAAAATAGGTGGAAGAAAAAAATACTTCTTGATTTATTATTTATTGTTAAAAGTCTCACCCAGAAAATGATTGCATCTTTGTGCAAAAGTTCTGGAAATGTTCAGTTCAATTACAATTTCATCTCATGTTCTTTTATCTATGATTTTGTTTTACTTATATTTTCACCTTTCATTATTACTTCCTTTTCACCTTTATATTTCACCTTTATATTTCCACCTTTATATTTCCACCTTTCCCTTTTTATTTTCTTTTGTATTTTCCTCCATTTTGATTTATTTTTTGACCTTTCTTTTTTTGGCTTTCTGGAATTGTTTTCTGCTTGGATTTCCCATTAAGGAACCTTTATTTTCAACTGGCCTAGTATTCATTTCTTTTTCCAATTCTTTCTTCTATTTCTTTTGTTTAATTTAATTTTTAATGTTTCTCTCTTTTACTTGTTTATTTTCTGAATAGATTTCACACTGAGTGCTGTCAAATATTGGGAATCACCAAGATGTTAATTGCATGTGCTGGATGTTTAAAGTAGTCTTGTTCATACAGATGCAAATCCACACATTGCTTCATCGGGGAAGATTCCTGATATGTTAGAAAGAAATAAGAAAAAGAGAAAAATGCTGCTGCTGCTGCTGATCTTAGAAAAGATTAGAAAATGCATGAAAGGTTAGAGGAAGATAGTAAGAGAAACAGATCATGTCTGAGCAAGGAAGAAAAAAGAGTGAAATAAGAAATACATCGCAAAAGAAAAAAAAAGAAGAAATGGGAAAATATGGAGAAAGAGAAGACACTAACTTAACACAGAAAAGAGAGAAGTAAGCAGAAAAAGATAAAAAAAAAGAAAATAGAAAAGAAGAAGGATGCCTACAATAGATAACAGATCAAAAAGCTGGCATCTTCTTCTGTGTAAGCATCTCCCTTCAGGACATAGAAATCATGACTCTCCACAGCTTCCTATCCTTTGTAAGGTTTGACTTTTTACCATCCCTTCCACCACTGCATACACAACAAGCTCATTAGGTAAAGTTTTCCTCTGCCTCTCTTGCCTTCAATATGTCTTGTGAGTGACAAACTCTCCAAACCCTCTTTCCTCATGTGTTCTAGAAATTTCAACTATCTCTGATACAAAGTGCCATGTTTTTGTTTCCATTATCCTTAAAAGTTTGTTGTTACTCACTTGTTCAGCACATGGGATTCTCAGCTTCCTCCTGTAGAACCACAACTGTTTTTGCCAGTAGGGAAACTTTGTTCCGAACAGAATAATCCATTATTCCTGTCTTTGTGCCAGACTAAGATAAACATAAGAAATACCTAGATGACTCTTTCTAAAGATCAAGTGTTAGTCTTAAGTAGTACAAACCATTGCTGAAGAGATTACTGAGTGCTCCAATAAAGTAGTCATGTGTCAGACAAAGCTAAGTGAATATCAACTCTAGTTCATGCTTCAAACTTAAGAGGAATAAGCTAATCTTTCAAACCACCTATCATACAATAACTTTTGTTCTTGGAGCCCTCTATTCTTGGCCTTTTACCAGACTGAAATATACTTGAGTTGAGTTCAAGAGAAACAAAAGGAGGGATTAAGTTGAAAATAGAGAAAATAATTAGGAATAAAGAGAATATCAAAGAAATCAAGTTGAATTGAGGAACAGATAGAAAGAGTGAAGAAGCTAATAATGGCAGAAAAGATAGTGAGAGGAAAAAATTAAAGCAAACAATTTTGAGCCAGAATGGAAGAAAATAAAATAAAAATGGAGGAATGAAGAAAATGGTAAGAAAGGATAAAATTTGAATGAGAAAGAAACAAAAGATTAACCACTGAAGTAGATAAAAGTTTTGCAAAGTAGAATATTTATTAATCTATATATATATATATATATAATTATTTATTTAAAAATTATAACATAAATATGTTGTAAAATCACTACAAAAATAGCCATTTTGTTTCAACACCTCCGGTATCTTATCAAGTGATGATGTTGAATGTAAAATAAATGTTTTTTTATTTATTTTACATTCAACACAATCACTTGATAAGACACTGGGGGTGTTGAAACAAAATGGCTATTTTTGTAGTGATTTTATAACATATTTATGTTTTAATTTTTAAATAAATAATTATATCTGCTCTACTCTGTATTGAGCACTCTTTTAAGAATAGTAATTATTGGTTATTGGAATTCATTCTGTATACACCAATCATATAATATATATATATATATATATATATATATATATATATATATATATATATATATATATATATATATATATATATATATTGTTTTTAAATCTCTACTCTCCCATTCAAGGCAGTAAAGTCATTAAGGCACAATGGGTTGCAATTAGGAACAGAAACATTAATAATAAGAGAAAAGAGGAAAGAATAATTAGGAGGATAGTAGATAGCAATAGACATTGCACTTAAATTTTTGCAGATTAAAGTGGGCTGGAAAGCATGTTGCTGGAAGAGAGTACAACAAGTGAGAAGTGTGAGAAAAGAATGTGTTATTATGGAATTTATGTTTATATCAATACATCTCAGTTGTAAATTGGTGATATATCAATGTCGGTCTAGAACTGCTCTTAAATTCATAAAGTCTAGGCATCATTGGGAAGAGCTGATTTGAACAATTACTATGAAAAGATTTATAAAAAACACAGAGAGAAGCAACCTTATGACAATAGGAAAGTGATTGCAGCCAAATCACCAATCATGACCAATAATTCTTGCTGATTCTTCTTTGAATTTTGATCAAAAAGCTCAAGATAAATAGTGTGGACATTGGATCATCTGTTATATATATATATACTATATATATATATATATATATATATATATATATATATATATATATATATATATATATATATATATGTGAAAAGTGTGTATATATATATATATATATATATATATATATATATATGTGTGAAAAGTGTGTGTATATATATATATATATATATATATATATATATGTGAAAAGTGTGTGTATATATATATATATATATATATATATATATATATATATATTATATATATATATTTATATATTATATGCGGTACTTATTAGAAAAGCGCTCAATATCAGAGATAGAGTTAACATATTTGGTTGGATTGATGTGAATTTGTGACTAGCTCTACACTTTTGATTTTTTTGATTTGTGTATTGAACATTTTTAAGTAAAAACGTTTCCCAGAGAGGGTAAACGTTGTCTATAAAAAACAGTTTTATTGTATATACATATAAAAATATATATATATATATATATATATATATATATATATATATATGAAAGTTCTTTAGTATTTTTGTTATTATTTTTAAAAAATAGTGCTCGATACAAGAGTAGAGCATAAATATAATTATTTATTTAAAATATGATTCCAACACTACATAAGAGTTCTCATGTTTCAAAACAAGAGCCGAAAACTTTAATATAATTATTTGACTTAAATTGAATTAAAGTACTAAGCTCTGTTCCATCTTCAAGCAAAATTTTTACTGGAATAACTTATTCCTGAAATTTACGCAATTGCTCTAGCCGTTACCATAGTAATCTTAATTTCAATAATGAATATGCTTATAAAACGCGTAAATTTCAGGAATAAGTTATTCCAGTAAAAATTTCGCTTGAAGTTGGAACAGAGCTTAGTATTTTAATTCAATTTAATTCAAATAATTATATTGAAGTTTTTGGCTCTTGTTTTGAAACATGAGAACTCTTATGTAGCATTAGAATCATATTTTTTAAATAAATAATTATATATATATATATATATATATATATATATATATATATATAATAAACGGTGTTCCAATAACTTGGACTGATTTTAAATGTGAATTAAGTTTAAACATCTAATGATTTTTTCTTTTTCTTTCAGATCTGCTTGACTTTTGGGCGATATTATTAAGAATCTGAGGGAATGGTGGATAATTCAGACAGTTTTGAAGACCTGCATGAGCATTATCAGAAAAAGAATTTTATTTCACAAGAACAAAATTTGTGGTAGTGAAACAAAACATGATTCCTGTTTTATTATAGAAATTAAATTTCAACAAATTTCAATTCAGGTTTATTTATTTATTTGTTTTTATTTTTATTTACCTTTATTTATCTTAAATAAAACAATAAAAATAAAATATTAAGTAAAATTTATTTATTTTAAATAAATGAAAAATAAAAATAAAAACTGTGTTGCCATTTGTTAAAATTTAATTTTTATAACATTACTAGATTGGCTATTAGGTCTCACTGTTTTACTGTTGTACTATCTAGGTGCAACAGTTTCTTCTATTCTAATAATTTCTTTTCTTACACTTCTCACCTATGGAACTCCTTTCTGATTTCTTGCTTCCCTTTCACTTATAAGCTTCAAAAATTTAATTGCCAATCACTATCTTCTATCTTCCTGAATTATCTTATTTTATTGTTCTTTTTTCTCACTTCTCCTCATTAAAGTTTTCTCATTCTCTCTCATTTCCTGTAATTTCTTGCATCCTAGCACCATTATTGTCTTTCTTGGAATGAAATGACGAAAAATTTACAGTTAAAGTAAAAATCAAGCATTTAGATGCTTTATGTGAATTACATTTTGACTCAGTGTAGATTTTGTTCTCATCAAATAAAATTCTTTTTCTAACAATCCCAGATTATCAGTGAAACATATCAAAGTTGTCATATATATATATATATATATATATATGTGAAAGTAGATCAATAAATGTGTAGCCTGATGCAATTGATTAAATTTTGATCTGAAATTTCCACTGGATGATGTGATTAATGGATAAGCATTAGGATAAGCGCATTGACAAGGAAGAAGATTATTCTGAAAAATAAATCTTTGTTGAACAAAATACATGTTTTGTTTTTTTTCATTAGTAGTCTACAAACCTTATGACATACTTACATACATCTATCCAGGTGAGAAAGAATAGTGAAAGATCAAGAAAGGAAAAGAACAAACTGAATTTAAATCTTATTCAGAGCTGATCCTCACCATGTTTCAATTTATAAGATTCCAAAACTCACATAGACCAGTATCTTCATCATTGATGTTTTAATCATTTTCAAAATATTTTCCAACCATTCTCATATTATTTGTAGTTCTGAGATGAAGTATTGTCATGATACCATGAACAATTCAAGCATGTTATTATGATCACAATGCGTTAGTGCATTTTACAGCATTTCTTGTGTTGCATGAAGTTGTTTCTATTATATCATTTATTTGGGCTGGTATCATCAGCTTTACTTTCTTCATTCAAGTATCAAATATTGTTATACCTTCTGGATTTTAGTTCCATTTATGTTAGTTCAATATTCAACTCTTCATATGTATATCAAATACTGTCATCTATGAATGGTGGATATTACCTCATTCACCGATGGTTTTGATTCAGTTTTTCAAACAAAATACCAACATCATCTGCCAATCACTTACCTCAATCTCACATGGTTTTTGCTCCCATTTATGTGCCATCTTCTATGCTTTCCATATATATCAAATACTGTCATGTATGAATGGCATATCTTACCTCATTCACAAATGGGTTTTGCTACATTTTTTCAAACAAAATATCAGCATCCCCTCCAATCATTTACCTCATTCTCACATGGTTTTTGCTCCCATTTATGTTAATGCCATCTTCTATGCTTTCCATATATATCAAATACTGTCATCTATGAATGGCATATCTTACCTCATTCACAAGTGGTTTTTGCTACATTTTTTTAGACAAAATATCAGCATCCCCTGCCATGTGTGCTCAAAAATATGACTCAATACAAAACTTTTCAAGAGAATGATTTCGAATTGGAATGAAAGCAGTGACAGTACGTAATCTAAATCCATCATAAAAATTCATGATGTGGAATTAGTATATAATAAATACTTCAAATACTTTGGTGTATGGAAAAGTTATAAAAAATTTCATACAGAAGGAAAGGACATTGACTATGGAATAGGTTGCACTAGAGGTAGTTTTACCCATCATTGTAAAGTGGGACGAAACCAAAACAACCTGAAAACTCAAGTCATATTCTTAAATAGCCTTGTTAGATCAAGACTTTCATACGAATGCTATGCATGGCACTAAACTCATTCAGGAATATCTAAACTGTCAGTTGTATACACATACTTTTTAAAATCAATGTTTAAATTGAAGGAAGCATGTAGGTTGATATGTCCTGAAGTGGCAAAGTGGTTTCGGACTACTGTAACCGAATAGGACAATCTAGCAGGTAACCGTAATGGACTGGTCCTCGTTGTAGTGGTAGGCAATAGGCATAGGCAATATGTGTAGCCAATAGGTGTCATCAATAGGTGTCCTCATGTACCTCCACGTCAGTCTGTATTTATGGCTGACACCAGCCAATCATATAACTGTGATGGGGAACCCAGGTGTATGCATATTCAATACATCATAGGTCTTAGAGAGGTCCAGGCATTTTTGAGCCTTGTTGACTGGCGCTACACAATCACAAACAAAGAACATTATCAAATAATAGAAATCACATCTCATGAGGATTTTCAGTAGCAAGAACAAGTTAAATGAACATTACAAGTAATTTGAAAACAAAATAATGACATGTGTATGATGATAAACTACATCCAGAAGCAAGGCCTCTGATCAGGAGATTGGAAGTTTTGAGGAGCGTGGAACCACCTCTGAATTGCTGTTGCTCCCAGGTTCATCCTGAACTAGGGTGGTAGCACCAGTTAGGGTCCCATCTATGGGAAAATAGTTATCCGCCAAACTGGAATCAAACTCTATGAAAGTATGAAGCCTCCCAAAGCCCAACCCCTCTTCCATGTTGTGGGAGGTGGAAACAAGTAATGCTGGCCAATGGGGCAATGGTGAAGTGGTGACTGACTTAGTAGGTCGAGAGTGGATAAAAATTGCTCAAGGAAACAAAAGAAGAAACAAACTGACTGATGCCAGACATGGGCCCCAACGAAAAACCCTTCAGAGGAAACTGATCACTTGTGGGATGAAATGCCTGAGAAAAGCAGTGAACAAAACCAGGCGAGACAAGATCATGAATGAGGTAATAAGAGGAGGTATGGTAGGAGCAATACCAATCATAGAACACATCAAAAGAGAGAGGATTGAGTGGTTTGGACACCTCAGACGTATGCCTATCAACCAACTATACCTATGAGCATACATCCTCAGGTACTCTGTCTGGAGAGCAAGAGGCAGACTTAGATGACACTGGAGTGACTCAGTGACAGACACTCTCAAAACCCACATGATTTCTCTCCTCCAGACCACTCGCCATGTCGTTGACAGACGACTGTGTCACCCCATGATGTCTAACAACACTAGTGTTCACCAAGCACTAAGGCAAATCTCATCAACACAATTTTTCTACCAACACTGACATATCAGTGCCAGACATGGCCCCTAACAAAAACCCTTGAGAGGAAACTGATTACATGGACAAAAAAACTAAACTAAACATTTTTGAAAAAAAAAATTGCCAGCAATATGTTTTTGTAAAGAAAATTAATAATGCTCCCATAATTAAATTTAATGACCCATATGTAGTTGATATACCACTAAACAAACAGATAAACAAATAAATTATCAATACTGGAAAGAGCAATAAAAGTTACTGGACTTGAGAAACCTATTTTTGTTGATAAAAAAGATTTTATAAATTTCAACTGAAAGTAGGGCTGGGTGCTCAATCAGTAAATGCTGAATGTTTCTGTTATGGTCCGGTTCCTTGTACCACGGTGATAGTCCAAGGTAGAACCAATAAAGAAGAACTGGAACATGGATATGGAATAACACAGATATATTACAAACAGGAATATATACAGACAAGTAGAAAGTATTAATACGAACAATCATGTTTAGTAGTAATTGTCTGAACGCGACTCTGTTTCGGTCTGCTTCTGACTCGACTGACTGACTCGCTTGCTCTGACTGACTGACTGACTCCTGACAGACTTCACTCCAGACTTCAGACTGAACTCTCTGCTTCCTCTTAAGACACAGTATTTATTATGTATGGAATAGTCCATTATGTTATTATGGATAAGGTCCCATAACAATTTCCTTATAAAGACATGAAAATATTATCATTAGATATTTTATAAATTTCAACTGATAAGGAAACAGTTAATATTACCATTACCATTATCTTTAAGCATTGTCATAATTCAATATATGATCTGCACTTGTCATGTTATCTTTACTATTTAGATTAATGCCTTCTCCATGTTAACTGTTGTTATCTGATGTTCTGAGATAAGGCATTGTTATTAATCTATGAATTATACAAACTCCTATTCTCATTTGTGTTTCAGCTAAATTAAGAAAAACAAGAGATTAAATTCACCCATCTTTGAATGTTACCTTTCTCAACTGTTAAATGATAGAAAAATATACTTTATTTCATTGTCCCTAAAAAAGCTGTAGTGGTTTGAACACTGGCATTCAGGCCATGAGACCCAGGTTCACATCTCACCATGGCCAAATTGCCAAGGAGATAATTTCCTAATAATATCAGCCTGAGGGATATGATCCCAGCATGATGCACCTGAAAACCATACCACAGGTTAAACCAAGCTTTGTAAATGAAATTGGGCAGATGGAATGGTTTAGAATCCATCGCTAGCTGTGCAAACACAAAGTCACAAGTCATCATGACTGAGGGTTTGAACATACTGGTCTTGTTCAAAACTGTTGATCATGCCAGATATTTTTTTTTCCAGAAACTGTAACTAAGATCTTTTTAGCAGAGTTGCAATGTAAACCACAGATTGGATCTGTTTGGGATGTTGAAGAAATGCAAATGTGCCTGAGTAGGCATCTGCAACAAGGATTAGCTAGCAGACAGCCATTCTCAGATATGAACAGACTACACAGCAGAACATAGTCTTAACAGTCACAAGGATTAAGAAATTATTATTAATCTCTGACTGACAGAGAAAGATGCAAAGGCATACAAACAGATACTTTGTATTCAATTTTTATTGTGGCAGAAATAAATTTAATGATTAGAAGCAAACTTGAAACTAATGGCTGGATGAATCGTAGAGGAGGCAATTTTGTCATACTTAATCTTTCTTCCTACTTCATGAAGGTATAAATAACATAAGGCTTGATGGGATTGAGTTGGATCAAAAACTGAACTTTGTTTGAAATTAATTCTTCCATTTCCCATTAATGATATCTAGCTGTCTATATATATATATATATATAGAGAGAGAGAGAGAGAGAGAGAGGAGAGAGAGAGAGAGAGAAAGGAACTATGAAATCCAAAGAAACATAATGTCAAATAAACTGTAGCATATGTTTCAATATACAACAAAAACAATCCAGAACTATTTACAGAAATTACAAAAAATCTAGATCTATTTAGTAAGAATGGCAAACTGAAAAATATACAAAAACAACCAAAATAGTTAAAAGTCAATCTAAAACACATATTAACCTCATCCAAATTTAACCAACACACAATACAGGGAGTCACAAAATGCAGCAAAAAAAGATGTGGGGTTTGTGACATCATTATAGAAAGAAACTCCTACACTTTTGAAAACCCCAAAATGACATTGATAATAAATAAAAATTTAAACTGCAACTCCAAAAATGTGATTTCTGCCCTCAAATGCACAAAATGAAAGAAACCATATATCGGTATCGGCCAAAAACTAAACAACTAGGTCTTCCTACACAAAAGAAACATAAAATTACCAAACAATAGAAAACTCTTTGTATCCCAACACATCTATAAATATAACCAGGGTGAATTTAAAATTATGCCAATATATCAAACAGACAATTATTCTTATGTACAAATACAAGAAAAAACTTCATAAAAAAATTTAAATCAGCACTAAATAGACCATAACCCGACATACAGAAGCACACAACATGCACACATAATAACCAAATACAGTGGTCAAACCACTTGCATCCATGCACACACACTTACACGCAGGTATATGTGGAGCACAAATATGTATACACATATTGGCAAAAACAATATACTGCTCACAGGCATGTGCACAAACCCTACACAACATAGGAAATGTGTGTGTGCATATATATGTATATATAGGTGCATATGCGTATACTAATTCCTTGTAATAAGACAGTATGTGTGTATAGAGAGGGAGTCTGTGTATGTGTGTGTGTGTGTGTATGTGTACATATGTGTATACTAATTCATTATAATAAGACAGTATGTATATATGGAGAGGGAATATATGTATACATATGCATTCTAGCAAAAACACACACACAATACACAAAAACAAAAATAGATCTAAGAACACACAGGGGTCATTAAAAGATAAGAACATAGATATCTTTCTCACCCTTTCTCAAACCAGTCTTAATTGTTTTATTACTTCACTACCAGTTCAATGAAGACATTTGGATCACTAGCACACAAAAAAGAGAATGTCTAATATTGAGAATATTTAACATTGAAAAATATTGAAAAATTAATTGTATTTAATATGTGGAAATATCCACTCTTTGCCTGATGAAGGTCATGAGACCGGAAACCCGTGTAGTAAAATTATGGAAAATAAAGCATAATATATTTTTAAAAAAATCATATGAATATTAAGCTAAAGCTTAAAATAAGCTAAAAGCTTAAAATATAAAATAAACTGAGGGCTCAATGCCAAAGTCAGTAGCGTCTAAATATAATATAATAAATTTTAATGTAATGTCAATCATTATCTACTGTGCTCTTGATTACTCTTCTATTGTTCTCAATCCTTAATAAAGATTATTCTTTTTCTTATTCTTTCACACTCAGTAACTCTTTATGACTTAACATCTGTACTATCTTGCTTTTTGCATAATTCTATATATCAACAAACAGTATTTAGGAAAATAGTATGACAAATTGGAAAAAGTTTTTGATATATTTCATTCATTATATATATATATATATATATATATATATATATGTATACTACTGTGGCTTTGTTGCACACAGTAAAGCATTCACAAAACATGTGGTAATTGATTTACAACAACTCAAGTGAAATTAGTCTGCCACATGTTCCATCTCTCAAAAAGTATGCAAGACACCTGCAGGCTTTGGGAAGCATATGTGTGTCAATGTTGAACAATTCTTTGTTTTAATAAACACTCATTTATCATCTATATACATATATATATGTATATATATATATATATATATATATATATATATATATATATATAAAAAGAAATATAGTCTTAAGTTGTGCTATATTTATGGGATAAAGTGCTCAATATCAGAGATAGAGTGTGTGTAAATATAAGAGTGAATATAGAAGTCAACACTTAGAGGCGACAGTCTGTTTCATGCTAGATGCAATCGTCAGGCCACGATTGCATCTAGTATGAAACAGACTGTGGCCTCTAAGTGTTGACTTCTATGTTCACTTTTATATATATATATATATATATATTTATATATATATATATATATATATATATATATATATATATATATATTTATATATATCCCTCATTCATCAACCAAATATATATATATAGATATATATGTGTGTGTGTGTGTGTGTGTGTGATATTAATGGATTATTTTCAATGTATGAATTTTCAACAGAATGCTTCACCCTTGACACCATATTTGTGTTTATGTCTTGTATATATTGATTAAGGACAATATGACATCCATACATTCTATATACAGGACAAGGAACAGCACATCTTGTGAAGGCTTCAGGAATGTTAGAGTGATGTTCAGTATTCTGCCTCATAATATATAGATGTTCAATGCATGAATATATATATAGTTAGAGATTTACAAAGCCTAACTTAGATTACAACAACAAGACATGTCTGTATATGCACAGAGGTCATTTTGGATCAATATGTCTCTAGCCCAACAGAGAAATTAGAATTCTCAAATGATTTAAACTGTGTGAAGCTCAATATCTTTCATTTCAGTTTCGATTTTTCCAATTTTCACAAGATTTTGTATTGATACCTCAGTGTTTCAAGGTTTCCTTCAACATCTTTGTACCTGGGAAGAAGATGGCCTATAGAATGCAAGGAATTTGGTATCTAACTGAAAAAAAACAAACATCTGTTTTAGAATCCTCCTGTCCTAATTAGGTGACCAAACCACCTGAGCTGTACTGTAATTAGAAAGGCTTTGGTTCCTATTATGTCATGTTTTGAGAGAATCTCGCTGTTTTTAACCTTGTTTTCTTATTTCAAGACACAGAATTGGTATGAACAATGAACATGGAAAGAATTTAATTGGTGGATATATATATATATATATATATATATATATATATATATATACATACATATATATATGTGTGTGTGTATATATATATATATGTACATATATATGTGTGTGTGTGTGTGTGTGCATATATATATATATATATATATATATATATATATATATGATAGATAGATAAATAGATAGATACAGTCCTCTGCAAAAGTAAGTGAATGACTAAGATAATATTTAAAAAAACAATTACCACCACTTTCAAAACATTTTATTAAGCTTGAATAAAAATATTGTAATATTAAGATGTGCAAAAGTAAGTGAACCCTTACATTTAATATTTGAAGTTATAATGTCAACCAGCCTTTTTCTATAATTTTTAAAAAATTTCTGGCACTAGTAAGTGCTGATTTCTTACCATTCTTCTTGGCAAAATTCCCACAATTGATCGATTTTACCTGGGTTTTTTGCATACACTGCCTTCTTTCACTTGAATCACAGATTTTCAGTTGTGTTTAGATCTGGACTTTGACTGGGCTGTTCCAAGACTTCAAATTTCTTTTTCCGAATCCATTTTTTTTTTGTGGATTTGATTTGATGCTTCAGGTTACTGTCCTGTAGCCCTCACCTAAACCCAGCTTTTGAAATGAGGACAAGACACTTTAATTTAAAATTGCTTGGTATTTTGCATACTATTTTGCCTGTTCCAGCTGTGGCAAAACAACCTCTAAATCATAATGCTGTCACCACCATGTTTAATAGTTAGTATCAAATTTGTCGCTTCAAAACCTGTATTAAGAGCTCACTACATGTATCACCTATTGTTCCGCCCAAAAAGCTGTAGTTTGGTCTCATCCAACCATAAAACCTTTTGCCAAAATGTTTGTAGCTTATTAATACAAGTTTTGGCAAAGTTGAGGTGAGCCTGCTTGTCCTATTTCATAAGCATTGGCTTTTTCTAGGCATTTTGCTATGAAAATCAGCATTGTTCAGATTTTGACACACTATAGATGTATGCACATTGGTTCTGACATTGGCCAGTGAGCATTGGAAGCTGCAAAGGTCAGAGCAGGACTTGCTTGGACTTGCTGAAGTAGATGTCTACTTGCTCTTGCTGCTATATTATGCATTGTGATGTTGTCATACCAAAAGCCTTTCATTTATAAATAATTTGTTGTAAGGTGGAGAATTGCACTCCAAATCATTTTGATATCTTTTTGTAGCCTTCTCCATCATTATAGGTTTCATCTATACAATTTTTTAAAGCTTCAGAAAGTTCTTTTGATCTTTGGATATATATTTTTTTAAATTTAGTCTCTAACTGCACACTAATGCATATGTAATGAGTTATATCATTTGACTGCAGTATACACAGCTAACCAAAAAAATAAATGAACATCTGTAATTTGATTTTTGCATGTGCACAAAAAATTATTTGCACAGGTAACCATGTAAAACAAAAATACAGAGGGTAAATGTAAGGGTTCACTTACTTTTGCACATCTTTATTTTTAATTAATTTTTTATTCCAACTTGATAAAATCTTTGAAAGTGGTTGTAATTCATTTCAGAAATATTTTCTCTTAATAAATATATAGTCTAATTAAGATTTGTTCATTATCTGGGAAAAAGAGACAATTATTTTAAATATTATCATAGGGGTTCACTTACATTTTCACAGCACTGTAGATATAATATATGCATATGTATATATGTACAGGGTGCTATGGGTAAATTGTTGCCATTTTATACTTTTAATTTTCTGCATGCGCGTTGCATGTTTTTGATTTTGTCGACTGCACAATATATTAGGGTCAGTTGGGCACTGTCTATAAGAAAAAGAGGACTATGACACAATTCACTCCACCAAAAGTTTTGAAACTGCATGCTGTACTGCTTGACATTTGTGCTGGATGCTCTAATACAACCATTTCTGTGTTTTTGGGTGTCAGTCAGATGATTCGGAAAGAGTTGGATAAGTATAATGGTGATTACAAAGGTGTTTGGAGTGATCACTAATGATGACCACATTATGCCTCCATCTTCCTACAGGGTCTCAGACTCAACATGGGGGCCTACATCATGCCTTGAAGAGGTAGTTCTGTCCTGAGTCTGGAAGGTGGCTGCTGATAACAGGATACTGCACCATGCTACACAAGCAGCAGAACCCAGTCATGGTTGTCAGACAATTTCTGTGACCACATCACCCCTTACATCTGGCAATCTATCTCACCAGACTGCAACTCCCTTGATTATTAAGTGTAGGGCACAATTGAGTGAGAGACCAACATAACTCCTTATAATACTGTTATGGGGCCCACCCCTTTTTCATACAAGTGGACTTGACCAGTGTGTACTTGTACTGTTGCTGGTGTATGCCCGGGGGTTAGAAAGAGAGATACAATGGTACAGTGAGAGTATGAGGTAACCAATTTGTAAAAGTCACAGTTGCGAGCACATAAACTCAGAAGGAAGTCCTACTTCGATACTGAATTTCCCAGACTATATATGTATTATTATTTCTACTAACTGCATTTCTGGATCTACTAACTGTATTACCAATTGTATTATTACGTCAATACATTTATTTGCTATATTTCATTCCTGCGTTTGTCATTCATTTGAGACCGGATTTCATCCCGGAATCCATAACAAATACCAAAGATGAAATGAAGGCAAGGATTATGACAGCATTCACCAATTTAAACAAAGAGAATGTTCATAAGAATTTCAGGAGTTTCTGAAGTCATTTGGCAGCCATGGATGAAACCAATGGTGATTTTATTGGATAAATATGTATTCTTTAGTATTTCAAGATATTTTTGTGTAATTTTGGTAAATATAGATGTTAAAATGAGATGTCCATGTAATTTTCATTTTTTCATAATTTATCCATCACACCTTGTATATATATATATATATATATATATATATATATATATATGGGGGCATGTCTGGAGAGGGGCATGTGTGTATGTAGACAGAGAGAGAAAGAGCGTGATTGAGCAAGTGAGGTAAAAAGAGAGAGTTGTAAGACAGAGTATAGAGCAACTAAAAAACATATTTCAGCATTCAAAATGATTCATTATATAATTTATTGTTAAACAAAAAAATCAGAGTAAAAATATAAGAAAAAAATATAGATATTTTGGCATTTTATTCTTTGCCTCATGTTTGCATTGTTTCTGTTTGATGCTATTTTTATTTATTTTTTTATTATATGAAGTGCTGATAAAAGGTTCTTATTCCCAACTAAGAAGACACTAAAACATATTTGATGTTTGATTATTTGGTCCAATTTTGAGAAGTGAATCAGGCCAAGAACTTTTCAGTGCTCTCTCATCGTTGTATCTTTAATATCATATCTCTTCAGGATGTAGGTGACAATAGGTCTCCAAAGATTCCTTTTCTTTTTTATCCGTGAAATGTCATACACTTTTGCAAAAATAGTAGAGTGGTTTTCCACTGCATTCTCCATGGTTTGGAATTCAGAGTTTTCCTTATCTTTGACTGGTTGCTGCCAAAGGCTAGTGAGCTGAGTCTATCCTGTTATTTCCTCCATAGCTCGAAGTAAGAGGCAGAGTTATGCCTTTGACAAACATAGTGCAAAAGTGACTGCAACACAATGGAATTTGAACTCAATTTGTCGATTATATTTTCTATGCATATATCCATTAAACAACCTAAAAAAACCTTTTTTTGAAATAAATTTCAGGTTGTGTATTTTTAAAACATTAAAAATGAAAAATTTAAACTAAGTTAACTCCGTTACATATTCTTAATGTAACTTGACTATAAGATAGAGTGTTTCATGTGCATTTAGAAAATAATTTACAACTATCAATTACATTGATTTTTTTTAGCAATTTCTTCCTGAAGATGATCTTGGATGAAATTGAAAGTACTTGGAAAAATAAAAGAAATAACCAAACTACAGTGTCTTTCTTACTTAGTTTTGTAACAGCACTAAGAAATTGATCCATGAATTTGAGAGCATTAAAATAAAAATAAATATAATATGTCTAGATTATTGAATCAAACATGCTCAAACGAAGATATGCTGCCTAAATACACATATATTAAACAACTTGCATATCCATTATATATGTATACATTAAAATAGTATACATTATATACTATACATGAAAACAAAGATGGAATGAATGTCAGTTGCCTTCGTTATGATCTTCTGATCATACAAAAAATATTAACATCTAATTTTTGTTTGTTAATCAAATATTGATTATCCACAGGGATATTTTTAAAAATGGTTTTCATTCTTTACATGCCTTCTGTACTTACAAATACAGATATGTAGGTATACCAATGCTAAAATTTCTATTTACATACATAAACTCTTCCACAAAAACAGAGTAATATCTGAGAAAGAAATGGAAGATTGGAAATGGTTTTCTTAATCTGTGTTTCATTTCGTTTCTACTTTTCTTGAGATTTGTCTGATAAAAGAGCCAGAAGAATTCTGCCCATTCCTTTGCCCACCACTCCACCCCTAAATCATTCTTCAGCAAACCACACATGACTTTCATCCTCAAATCTTCACTGGCACCATAACTAACCAACCAACCCCTCACTTAAAACCTTCACCCATTGGCTGCCCCTCCACAGACCATCACAGGTGAATTTGGACCAGTCAATGGGTTAACTAGAGTAATAGTTTAGCTTTATTGCAATTTCTTTCTCCAGAATCAATGCCAGAAAATCTTGGAACACGAAGAATAAATCTATTATCTACATTGAAATCTCATCAGCACAAACCATGGCCGTTGGCACTGAATGATTTAAATCCATTTTGGATCTGTCTACTTATTTCTTATTCCCCCTCTGACCAAACGATCAACAAATTTCTTCTAATTTACAATCTCATTCTATCTTTCATTTCTTTTTTCTTTCATTCATTTCTTCCTGAATGAATTTCTTGTAGGCTTTTTTCCACTGCTATTTTCTTTCTTTTGCTGCATTTTGTTTTTTTTTAATTCACAAAACTTGTTTATTTCTTCATTTTTTTACATTTCATTCCTTCCATCATTTATTTTTTATTTTCCTTAGTATTTAACTTTTTTTGACTTCACAATAAATCTGAATTTCTTCATTTAAACAATTTTTGATTGATTTTATTTACCTTTAAGTGATTTGTTCATTTTCATTCTTCTTTTTCATTCTTTCATTTTATTCTTTTCTTAATAGTTTCTTCAATTTTTGCAGTTCTTCCTCGCTTTCTTATTTTGATTTTGTTTTTATAATGTTTTCTATTCTCTTCTCATTTTTTTCTTGTCTTTTATTTATCTCCAATTTGTTTCTTTTTCCTTTTTTCTTCTTTTTTTTTTTACTTTTCCTTCCTCCATCATTTTTTAAGTTTTGTTTGATATTTCCTAATTTTTTGCTTTTTTTTCTACTTTTTTGTTTTATGTCTGACATTTTCTCTACTTTCTTTCACATTTCCATATTTTTGATTTTCTTTCTTCTCCCTTTTTGTTCTTTTGTAATTTACACCTTCCTATTTTTCTTTGCCTTTTTATTTTGCTTTTTTTTTATCCAAAAGTTTCTTTTTCCTTTTCATCTTTGTTTCTGTTGCCTTTCATTTTTCTTCATCCTTTTACTTATCTTTATTACAATTTTATTGCTTTCTTTTTTATTATTCTCTCCTCTTTTCCCCTTAACTTCTTTCTTCTATCTACCATTTTTATTCATTAACTGAACTTTTCACCACATCCTTTTCTGTTGTCTTGTATTGTTTCAGTTATTACATTCTTAATATCTGTCTAATCTCTTTTTCCTTTGTAAATTTTCCTTTATTTCTTTGCCGTCATTCTCCGTTCTTCTACTTACCATTTTTATCTTTGTTGTTCTGTCTTTTCTCAGCCTTCCTTCATGCTTTCCTTTTTTCTGCTTCCTATCTCGTTCTTCCTAATACCATTTCAAGGATTGTCATAATCACCTTTTCATCTGCACCCTGCTACCACTTACTCTAAGGCTTCCACCTTGCCATTTCCTCTTTTCAAAGCCAGCTCAGGTGATCATATTCCACCTGGGGTCACACATCAATGATTCTACAAATGCCAGTTTCATTATGCCATATTCAACACTATACCTTCCGTCCATCACCTCTCTCACTGAGTGTAGTGTGAATTTAAGTGCATGTGTATTGACACTGTACCCACATATAACTTTACAAATGTGGATGCAGATAAATGATGCATATTCACAGATGAATATATTACAGTAAACAGGATAATGCAACAAGAATGGTAGCAAGCATAGCAATATGACTATATATATATATATATATATATATATATATATATATATATATATATTTGGGCAGCAACTTTTTTAAACATCTTTCATTAAATATGGCAGACAAGCAAGATTTAATTCATTTTTATTTAGTTTTTAAAGTTTGCTTACTTTTTTTCATACATTATAGACACGCGCATGTGTGTGTGTATGTATGTGTATGTATGTCTGTAGAATATTATGTATAAACACTACATAGCAGCCAAATGCTGGGTAGTTTAATGATCAATAGAAAAATCATATGTAACACATTTCATCCTTCAAAAGGACTTCTTGTTCAGATTAATGTTTTATGGATGGGATCCTTTAGATGTAGGGAGGGGGAAATAAAATAATGAATAATTATACTTACAGTCCTTCCAACTAAATTTAACACACACACACACACACACACACACACACACACACATATATATATATATAGGGAGAGAGAGAGTAATAGATAGATAGATGCATAGTTAGATTGCTTTGATACAGAATTGTGAAATATTTTCTCATACATCAGTTTATATTCTTATTGTCTGCATCACCAGTGTACACCTGTGCATTTGTGCATATATATATGCTTGTTTTTGTGAGAGGGGGAGAGAGAATATGCATGAATGTATATATGGTAATGAATGGTAATGGTAATATTAGCCGTTTTCTTATAAGAAAACATATGGCATTTATATCTGAGCTGCCAGCAGTACTTTCGGTTAAAATTTATAAAAATCTTTCTCTTAAAACAATTTTTTCAGAAAGATCAGATTTTCAACTTCATTAACTGTTATCTTTCCAGTACTGATGGGAGTTTATTTTCTAACCTTTTATTTGAAACAGTGTGGAATATCAAGATTTTGATTATCTCATTATTTTCTCCTTGAGTTACCTCTACTATAGATTTTAGTTATTACTGCTGTTGAAAGTCCTCAGCTAATTTAGTTTTCTGCTATTTTGTACAGTTTGTGATTCTGTAGCACAAATCCATTAGGTTTGAAGAAGAATGGTCCTTGCTAAGACCTATAGTCTTCATTTGCTGCAATCCATTTTTAACCATTGATCTTAAAAAGCAGTTGTGTATGACCGACAGTCTGGATATTTCTAATTATTATTAGTTTGGCAACATGAATATGAAAGTCTTATTTAAAAACATTACTCAAGTTTTTAGGTTTTGTAGCAATTTTCAGTGTTGGGCAAAATGACACCTAGTACAGCCTAGTTCAGTTTCCTAATCTTCTATGCTAAATTTGTTATAACTGATCGATACACTGAGGTACTTGAAGTGTTTAGTATTTACTATTTCCACATCATGAATTTTTATAATGGATTCAGTGTGTACACCATCACTGCCATCATTTCTTTTCCAGATCATAGTTTCTGTTTTGGAAAGGTTTATCTTGAGCCTTATTTCTTGGAACAGTTAGTAGAGAATGCTGATTTTTTCTTCAAGATCATTCTTATCCCAATTATGAAGGATATCAGCATATCCCTCATCATTAACACATTAGTCTGGGGAGGGAAAAGAATGCTATTTCTCTTAGCAGGTTCATTTGGTATGTGGTATGGAATGCACAGTCTAAGAAAAGTTTAAATACAATGGGCCTCTCATTTCCTCTTTGTATTCTTGATGAGGTTTGAAATATTTCAGCAGTGGGCTCCATGCAAGTCAAATACATGTTTGTGAACTGAGATATCAGATCTAGACATTCAGTTGAATCAGAGCTTTGAAGGTAGTTTCAAATGGATGCAAAGGAGAAGTTTCTATTGATGCCATTATATGCTGCTGTGAGGTATACCATTCTGTATTGGGGAGTTATAATATTTCCTGGAATTGTTTGATGACGTATATGCCATCATTACACCCCTTACCAGAAAATCCAAATTGAGTATGCATATGCGTTATATATTTAGTTTCTTACTTTAATAATAATATAACATATTAAATAAAATAAAATTTTATAATTAATGATACAAATACAACATAAAATATTATAATACAATTAATAATCAAAATTAACAAATATTATAATTTAATTAATAATATAACTTAACATAACAACTTCTAGATAAACCATAAAAGATATTAAATTTAATTTCAAAGAAAAATTTAATTTTGAAGAAAAAATTTACAACTGGAAGAAAAATTTACTGCAGAAAAAAAAAATGAAGAAAGAAACAAAACAAAAATTCATGAAGGTGCACATGTAAAAGAACATTAAATTCATGAGTGTGCTTGTGTATAAAAAAGAAAGTTAAAAGAAAATATCTGAGCAAATTGAAAAAATTGGAAATATCACTTAAAGAACCTCCTGAAGAACGGATATTTACCAAGAAACTTTGAAGTTGGGGAAAACAACAAGAAATTGATATTTAAAAGTTAAGTAATCTTTTTCATTTAATATATATATATATATATATATATATATATATATATATATATATATATATATATATATACTTTTTACACTATATAAAACCTCAATAAAGACTTCCATTTTCTGATTTCAAATACATCACTATCACAAGAATTTAGGAATAAGAGATAAAAATAGAAATAAAGTTACTAGAAATTGGTTCAAAAATATGAAACATGACAGGGAAAATTCTGAAAATTTTCATGATACTCCACTAACTACATTCTTTAATAGGAATATATTAAAAATTGTTTGTTTAATTTTTCAATAAAATCAATTTTTAATAATGTGCATTTCTTTTTTTGGGTCCAGCTTGAAAGAAGCTTGCTTATAAATGAATATCAATGTCTCCATAAATATTTGATATATATATATATATATCCCAGATAATTTAATTCTGGTTGAGTACTCTGGAGAGAAAGCATGAGTTTGTAAAAAATGACCACTACTAGCTAATACTGCAAAGCTCTTCCATGAATTGAGCCCTCTCAGTCAATGGCATGTTTATTTGAAGAATAGGTACATAAAAATTTGCTTCCTCTCTACCAGGCACTGATAGCTCAGGAGTAAAATCTCTGACTGATATCAAATCAGTAGGGTTTCAATCCCGGCTTGAGGCAATAGGATGTCTAGCCAAACTGATGAGCTGTGAAACAGTCTATCTGTGGATAACATATATATATAGACACATCTCTTTCTATATATATATATATAGACACATTTCTCTCTCTCTCTCTCTCTCTATATATATATATATATAGAGAGAGAGAGAGATGTGTTTATGTATATTTTAAGACATTTTATGTTTATACATTCTTTTTATAGAAACAAATATCTAAGTAAATGCTCAGTTTATAATAAACAGTATTAAACAACATTAACTGGCCTGAATGTCTGAGAAATTTTCACAGAAAATATTCGATATCTGACAGGATTCGAAGCTGTATCCTATAGGGAAGCGTCATTTAGCTTGACATTCCTTTACCGATTTGCTAACGGAATGCCCTCTGTGGCAAATCAGTAAAGGTACATCAAGCTAAATGACGGTTCAGTATAGGATACAGGTTCGAATTCTGTTGAAGAACGAATATTTTCTGTGAAAATGTCTTGGACATTCAGGCCAGTAAATGTTGTTTAATACTGTTTATTATAAACAGAGCATTTACTTAAATATTTGTATCTATAAAAATAATGTATAAACATAAAAATGTCTTAAAATAATTGTCGGACTTTGTCCATTTCATAATGTGTGACATATATATATATATATATATATATATATATATATATATATATGCATACCTGAGTAGTTAGAACATTATTATGACTTTTGAATCTCATCATGGCTGATTTATTGAGGAGGAGACAATTTCAACATGCAGGACCATTGGGAAGTGCCTGAAAACCATACCACAGATTGATCAAAGTCTTGTCAGTGAAATTGAGTACACAAAATAATTTGAAAGACACAAGTAATTGTCCTAGCTCAAAGTCACAAGTTATCATGACTGAGCTTAAGGCCATGTTCATCAGATGATCCTGGCAGATTATGCACTCTCGCTCCCAGAAACTGTAACTAACGTCTACTCAGTATAGTTACAGTATAAGCCACAGGATGTCTCTCAAAATGTATCTGAGCAGGGATCTTGCAGATGGATGTTGATTGATTGATTTCTTTTCTGCTATTTATCAACCCTTTGCAGGTTATTTAAATCCAGGAAATATTTTTAGATTGTAAGCATTTTTGGGGAGATAATAACACTTTAGTTATATGTCTTACTGGCGGGAGAATAGGTGGGTTCATGCCTTTCCCAAAGATATTTTAGCATAAGTGAATATTATAAACCCAATGGGAATTGAAACTTGGCTCACTGATTAAAAATTCTGAGCCAATTATCTATTACACTACCTACACATGCAAGCTTACAGCATCTGATATTCCCAAGTTCTCACCCATTTAGGTACTGACCAGGTTCAACATTGCTTAACTTGATCGTATAGTATTTTAACATGATTTCAACAAAATAATATTACCTGATCATGTAAATGAATTAAACATCAAACATACAATTAAATTTACTTATGAAAGAGAAACAGAAAAATCTTTAGATTTCCTTGATATTGTGTACTGATATTGATCTGAAATTAAACATCTATTGAAAATCCATCAATAAAAATTACCTCATAAACTTCTGTTCTCACGATAAAAGCAAAATAAAATCCAGAACAGTTATAGGATTCTCTTTAAGAGCACTTAAAATTTGCAGCCTTCAATATTTACATAATGAAGACAAAAACTTTGAAAATATTTTAAACTCCTCCAGTATCTTAATTATCTCATACATAATGTGACAAGAAAAGCTTATACTCACAGATTTAGAAAAGCAAATAATATAACTAATATTGTAAAACTAGATACATAATATTAACTACCAACACAATAATGACTACAACCGAAAAGAATTTATCCAAACTTAATAGTAAATTTGTTAAAACTATTTTGAAAACAATAAGAAATTTAATTAATGCAAAACAAAATAATAACATCCTCAAACCTGAAACATGAATTTACAATATAGACAGTAAAAAATATCACCAGAAATACATAACTGAAACATCTAGGGACTAAAATAACATATATATGAACACAAAAGGGATCTTTTAAAAACCAATACACCCAAAGCATTAATGATTAATTATAATAAGTCTAACCATAAATTCAACTTTTAATTAAAAGAGAAAATAATAGTAAGATGAAACTGTATAGAAAGTACACTAATTCCAGAGTCTTCCATGGTAAATTTCTGTCCAGTTTCATACAATATATTACAACAACATTCCTACCACACTACAATTGCATCTTTAGATTCTAGTTCTTAGAATTATGAATTAATTGCAAAAGAGAAAACCATGGAATGTTCACTAGAAGAAGTCAAACAAAGCACATCAGTAAAGTTAGCTAAGTTACCAGTTCCATTCAGTGACACCAAATTTTATTTTAATATTTCACAAATACAAACACAGCCATACATACCATCAAAGTTGAGATAACAAATATTTTCACTTTTATGAATTTTATCATTATTATCATTATTTTATTATTATAAGTAAATGTGCAACTGATTACTGAATGTTTTGTCTTGTCAAATATGTCATTTGACATACGAAATTGGACAAAAACTTGTTTATTAACATGCCAGAAAACAAGCTACACAAAATAACTTGCAGGCACATTCAACACAACTGATTCACTAATATACATGCTGACATTATCAGACTGCTACCTCATTCTCATGGTTACACATATATCCTGACTATCATAGACAGGCTTACCCATTGGCCTGCCACAAGAGCCATCAGCTGCAACAATTACCAGAACTATTGATTGGATATCAGTTTTTGGAGTACCTTCAATACTCACAACAGACAGATGAACTCAGTCTTAGTCTACTCTGTTTAAAGAGTTCAACCAACTACTTGGAACTAAGCACATAAAAACTATAGCCTATTACACTTATGCAAATTGGATGGTGGAATTTTTCCACAGGTAGCTAAAAGCAGCACTGGCTATGAGACCTAACAAAACTGATTGGGGAGGATATTTACCATTGGTACCCTTATCCATCCAAAGCATAATAAAAGATGAGTTTGGCTGTACAGCTTCTGATATGGTTTTTGGCACACCATTAACCTTACCTGATCAATATTGTGAAGACAAGTCAGATTTTACCCACAACAACATTTGTTCTTGTTGAATAAGAGTAAGTGTTGTTGTCGACACTGTGGTTTGAAACTAGATTGCCAGTGAGTAACACAGGTGATTCCATTATTGAGTAGATCACATGATTATAAAGGAAGTGAATAAATGGGAAGTAGTGTGCTGACTATACGATCACTGTTCTTGTCTTTCCACTACACACACACACACACACACACATATATATATATGCTATATCAAAAATTTAATTATAAACTTTAGGAGTGGATTCCTCACATGAAACCAAGGACAAAAATCCATATAAACATATGCCCTTCATTTTTGAACTTTTAAGTTTAAAGATTACGGTAGACGCTGTAAAATGTACAATCCAAGATACATTCTAAAATTACTTTTACAAACTTCCTGACCTCAAAACAAGGTAAAAAGTCTATATAAACATATGTCCAAAAAGCAACTCATAACAGATTTCCAAAATGCCCTCTGCTTGATTCTACACATGCATGCACCCACTGGATCATTAATTGGCGGACACTTTCAAATACTCCAACATGGTATCAAATGACTTCACAAGCCCCCATGACATGCTGGTGAAGTGTATCTGCATTATTAATATCTGCTGCATAAACCAATTGTCTTAGGTGTCCCCACAGATAACATCCAAAGGATTGTGGTTGTGGGAATGTGCAAGCCATAGAACCAGACCTCCCCTATCTATCTATCTATCTATCTATCTATCTATATATATATATATATATATATATATATATATATATATATATATATCATGGTAAATGTCAGCCAGTGCATCACAAGCAATGTGCTGGAGCCCCATCTTGTATGAACCACATATATCTTTGTATTAGCTGGGATACATCCTCTAGCAGGTCTGGAAATGTGTTTGAAATAAAGTCTCTGTAGACACCTCCTGTAAGACGTTCTGGGAGAACATATCTCTTCCAAATGTTGCCTCATCTGTAAACAAGACGGAAGAGATAAACAAAAGATTGGCAGTTTGTGCAATAAACCATTGGCAAAAGTTCTTCTATGGTGAGTGTTCAGAGGGCAAAAAACCCTGCACATGTTGCAAACAATACAGATACAGGATCTGTTCTTCAAGTACCTTCCATATGGTACTGTAATGTAGGACATGCTAGGGCCACTTGTGCTGATACATGGATTGTCTCTAACAGCCTGTAAAATATAGTCTTTGTGATCAACCGTATGAGTAGACCTCAGTCTTCCTTGATCCATAGTTAGAAGTCCCACAGATCCACAGCAATGTGATGATGAACAGCAGCAAATGTGCTGCCTTCCATCTGGAAATGCAATCTGATATAACTGTGCAGCCTTGCATCCATTACTATTCATGTGGCCATATGTAAAAATCATATCAGCTGGCTCACAATATGAATATCCTACCATTGTTAAACAGAACACTTCTCAGTTAACTCACTACTATACATGTTAAATGTTGAAGACAGACTAGCCACAAATGTACATGAATGACAAATGTAACCTAGTCTGCATAGCGAGAGTGTATAGCTCAGAGGTAGAGCATTAGACTGCAAATCAAGAATTTCCTGGTTCAGTCCCAAGTGCCACCAGGTGGCGTACTTTGGTCCATTTTCTATTTTTAGAGGAGACACAGAGAAGTAGTGGATAGCAGCTTGGATTGAGGAATCATAGGGCCAAATTTGAATTCCAGTCAAATCCATTACATTCACTTACATGCTAATACCCTTGGGAAATATATGACTCCTCTTCTCCTTCCAGCTATGGGTAAATAGAAGGACAGACTGGGTTCTATAGCCTTGGATGGCAACTAGTCTAGGAGAAGGACAACTCTGAATTCAAAACCTGTGGAGAGTTGTTTGGGGACCTTGTGGCACATAGTGTACCAGGTCTCTGTATTCAGCCCTTCAAAAAGTGTGGTTGGTTCTTCACAAGGCCTTCACCACTATAATCAAATCATATGTGCTGGTGTCTGGCTGTCGGTACCTAGGAACTGAGCTGCTTGACCCTCCTATATTGAATATGATGGGAGAGTCCACTAGTCTACAGCACCACCTGCCATAAAATTTCTTTAAACTTACTAAATCAAAAGTGAAGGATTTGTGGACATCTGTTTATATGGATTTTTGTCCTTGTTTTGGTATGAGGAATGTGCCCCCCAAAGTTTGTAAAAATATTATTGATACACCCTATATATATATATATATATATATATATATATATAAATGTAGTTAGAAAGAGGAGAGAGAGAGAGAGTGGATGAAAGAAAGAATGAAAGAAAAAAAGAAGAGGTGCAAAATAGTACACACACTTATACATGCAAGTATTTATGCAGAAATACATATTGTACACATACTCACACTCATAGAAAATCATGCATGCAAACATAGATGAATACAAATATGTCTGCATACTTTGAGATTACTGAAAAGAGGAGTGTTCTTTCTTCTGTCCCTATTCACCAATGGCAATTTTTAGATTTCCATCTGATTCTGACAGAAACTGAATCTCTCAAAATGGAAGATAATCCCTGTTTCTCAAACCTTTGCCACACTGAAGAATGTTTTT
>CAHIKZ030000413.1:227500-230000 GCA_903632075.3 Acanthosepion pharaonis
GGATAGCAGAACAGAGGAGTGTAGCCTCAGTAAAAGGAGGAAAACTGCTAAAGGTTACAAGAGATAGGATGTTTAGGGGAGCCAGGATCTTCCATGTCCTGAAGGGATGTAGCACGTAGAAGAAAAAAAGTTTTAAACCTTTAAGAGGTATATCTAGTTTAAGATTAAGATATTTAATACTACTATATTTAGCACAGACTTGTGTTTGAATTAGATGCTTTTCTTTAATAATCTCGTCCAAATCTAGATAAAATATTAGAGATCATGTTAAGTTTTAAGGTAACAACAGTAACTTCTGTTTGTCATTTTGTGCTACAGATAAAAAATTAAGTCAACATTAATCTTTTTCTTCTTATTTCTATTTTGTCCATTCAGGACATGGGGGATCATAGCTCTACTTAGACACCTAACCTAATCTCAAAGCAATATTTGTCCACTTATTATACCTCCCAGCGTTGTTCTGCTATACATTTAAACAAGTTCATTCAGTAGGTTACTTGCTGGCCCCCTCTGCCTAGCTTGCTTTCAGTATGTCCTGTGAGTGTCAAATTCTCCAAACTCTCTTTCCTCGTTATATGTTCATATCTTAAACACAAGTATCCTTTTCATTATTATTTTCATCCATGGAATTCTCAGTATTCTTCTGTAGAGCCACATTCCAGGTTTCCTCTTTATCTGTGAGGAAAATTGTTTAGCATTTACTGTTTTTTGATGTCAACAAATACTTGATGCCACTTTTGTAATGCCAACGAATACTCATCATCACTTTTTTAATGCTCGTTGTAGTAGAGACTTTATTAATCACTGATACAACTATAGTATGCCCTCGAACAATACTAGTGTCAGACGCCTATGAATAATCTCACACTAATAGCACTTGCACGATGACACTTGCTCAAATAGTAATCTGTATAGAGAAATATGTAGAGAAGAGAATAGCGGTCAGTATAGTGATAGAGGAGAAATAGTGATCTGTATATTATAGGAGGATAGACTAGAAATGCAGATCATCCTAGACACGACTTCCTATATATGCGTTTCCTCTATGGTCACATGGTCTAGTTAATTCAATAATGGGATCGCCTGTGTTTGCTCACTGGCGATCTATGTTCAAACTGAAGTGTCAGCAGCAACACTTTATTCTTATATAACATACTGCCATATAAGAGGATTGATATTATATAATATTTAAGCACACTAATATTTATACCAAATCAAATTTTCCTGTTTCTTAATATTTTCTTTAGTTTCTGAAAGGCACCTTTTACTATTCTAATGCATCTTCAGATTTCTGTATCATATTTTTTATCATCTGTTATAAGACTTCCCAGATATTTAAATTTCTGTACTTGCTTGATTTTGACATCTCCATTTTGTAGTTCACATCTTGGGCAGTCCCTCTTGCTAACACATTGGGGATTAAAATAGGAATTTTCATTTTAAACATAGTGACAAAGTTTTCATTTTTTTATATATTTCTTAATATTTCAAATGACATTTATTTTCAGTGGTTGTTTACTGATTTGTATGTTTTTTATTTTCATTTAGTTTGGTTTTCTTTTTACTGAAGAAAAGGTGCTACACAAAAATTCTTCATTGAAGAAAGAAAAACTGAGAATCTTTATTTTTTGATGGAGTAATTTCAAGAAATATGTGCCAAGAAACAAGACATTTGGTAACGTGGCAGATAAACGAGTTTGTCTCCTGAAATTCAAAAACATACTTTCATGTTTTTGGAATGGTACACATGTGTTTTTATTTTCTGATTATCAAAAAGGAAAATGAAGGTGTTTTGAAAGACTAAATTGCAAGATAAAACAGTGAAAATAAAACAGTATTTCAATCATAAAGACATCTCAAAAATAGTTTTCAGATCAACGTTTTCCATTCTGTATTTGCAAAAAAGCTAGATCAATAAGTATGTAGTCTGAGACAATCTTATTAGTTGCACCTTGATTTGGAATTTTCCCTGTATAATTTTTGAAATGCGTGATTAATATTAACAAGGAAGGAGATTATCTTAAAAAAATATAAGTATTTGTTGTATAAAATACAAGAATTTTCATCATTAGAATGATATTGATTAATTGCTATACCTACATATGATATATTTATATACAGACATGCAGACATGTGTGTTCCAATATATATATATATATATATATATATATATATATATATATATATATATATATGTGTATATGTATTTATTCAAAATTACAACATATGCATTTTATAACATATGCATATTATAATATATGCATGTTATATATTTATATTAAGTAATTCATTGAGTCTGAAAGAAACCTCAACAGAATGCAGAAAGCACTGGACAGCCGTTTTGTCCTATATTTGGGACTCATCAGCAGTGCACATCCACTACCAAGAATTGAAACCCTGGCAGGCTGTCAAGCAAACATCATACCAACTGTTCCAATGGGCCTCATTGATGAAGAGATTGCAAATCAGACTCAATATAGTGCCGCTCACTCACATATTG
>CAHIKZ030000413.1:240000-242500 GCA_903632075.3 Acanthosepion pharaonis
AATATAGAACCACTTCCCAAAATATGACCAAATGACAAAAAATAAAAATTTGGCCAAGTCAAAATATGTTCAACCCATTCCGTCATATAATGTGTATTTCAGCAGCAAATTTTAACGAATGCAAGTTTTCTAAAAAAAAAAATGACCAAAAATGTTTCACATAACTTCTCCATTGAATTTCCAGGTTTATATTTAGTGATAATAGTAAAATTAGCCGTTTTCATACATTCAGCATATTATTGAGTTAATAATTATCATTACAATCTGCTGAAGTTTATAAAATCTTTTCCTTAAAAAAGTTTTTCATGTAAATAAGCATCCCAAATCTATGATTATATTTTTAACATCAATGTGAGTTTCCTTCAATAGTGTGGGAAGTGAAAATCTTGATTATGTCATTATTCTCCCTTCTAGTTACATGTGCTACCCAATGTTGCTGTTAAAAGTGTTCAAGTGACATTGTTTCTGTTATTTGTTATAGATCTTCATTTCTAATTTGGTAGCACCAGGCTATACAGTCTGATGAAGACTTTTAAAATTTAAAAGATTTATTTGCTTGTAATCATTTTTAATCATTGATTGGGGAAAACTGTTGTATACATATGATATATTTATAAATATATTTAAACATATATTTGGAACAACTCTGTAAATATTATTGAAATGTTTGAGATCAAGTACTTTTGACTATGGTTCTGGTCATAATGAAAATCAAGGAAATTTGTGAATTTTATATATTTTCAACTATTTTTCTCAGTAGGAAAAATGGATAGACTGTGGATGTTGCTAGTCTTTTTAGACTACAATTATGGTAATTGTCAAATCAGGTGTTTCTACACAGGAAAAATTCAGTATTCATTCAATGAACAGTGTTACTTTTTTGACTTGACTTGTATCAGTTTTCACCCTGGTTGGGTTGAACCAGCTTCCTCCTGAGCAAGTACAGCATCATGGACCATTGCTGCCCATGCTTGCCGATCCTGAGCCAGGTCACATGAAATGGCGAGCCAATCGTGATTCCATCATTGAAGAACAACTACTTGTGGACCCGATAGTACTGCTAGGTCATCCTTGATTGTGCTAGCCCACGTCCTCAGCTGCCCACCGACACATTTTCGCCAGCCAAGAAGAGAAAGAAGGAGATGTACATCGTGTGGAGCTGCATGCCCGAACCATCAGAGATGACACTGGAGCAGGACAGGTGGAAGAGGACGGAGACAGGAGACGATGTAGAGTGGCTGTGGACACACGATCGATTCGGTGGCATCATAGAATGCAGTGAAGGCAATCGTTGTCGAACACTTCAAGCGTTCATAGGTTAACCACTCTAAGTGGCTACGTTTTGAAGCCATAGAGAAGGATAGTCCGAACAATAGCCTGATAGATGCGCCCCTTCGTAGCCATGGAAATCTCCTGTCGCCCCCATAGTAACTGCTTGAGATGCATGAATGCAGACCTTGCTGCTCCTATACAGTGCTCAACCTCAGCTGCAGCCTGCCCAGTGGTATAATCTTGAACCAAGATAGACGAAAGACTTCACATCCTCCAGATTGACCAGCATCAGTGACTGCCAGTTGACCGGATCAAACAGGGACGGCATAACTTTGGTCTTTGAGGCATTGATAGTCATACTCACATCCCGTGTTGCAGCTTGCACATGGTTGAGCACAGCTTGCACATCATCACAGTTTGATCCGACCAAGACAATGTCGTTCACATAGGCCAGATCAGACAGTGTTACTCTCTGTTGAAATTTTAAAAATCTTTTTATTAAAACAGGTTTTTCAGGAAATATTGCAAGTCCAGATTATTATTTTTATTAATGGAAGATTCCTTCCTTCAGAAGGAATCTTCCATTAATACATGAAAGATTTATATTATTTCCATACTACTTAATGTAGTATGGGAAGTCAACATCTTGATTATATAAATTATTTTCCCTTGTAGTTATATGTGCTACTTATTTTTGTTGTTGATGCTGTGGGAAGATTTAAAGTGATGTGTTTTTTGGCATTTCGTAAAGCTCTTTCTGGTTTTGTAGTATATGCCTATAGAGCATATTGAAGGAGTGTCTTCTTTAAGACCAAAAGGATTCCAATTCTTGAAGACATCTTTAATCATTGATCTGAGAAAACAGTTGTATACAGATGAGAGTCTTGATCTGATGAGGTTATTTTTCATGAAAATATTTTGATATTGCTGATCATATATATATATATATATATATATATATATATATATATATATATAATAATTATATGAATCATTCATACAAAAAACAAATATAGAGGTTAATGATTTAAATGGCGAGAATACATCTTCGCAAACAATTTCAATAAGATACACTAACCCCGAACCTGTATGTGAATGATATGATCCCTGTTTATAAATTCCAGTTGCATAAGGTCTTTCTAATTTTTACAAGATTTGTTCTTGTTTTTTACTTCTCGGTAATAAGAGGACAACGAAAATATAGATGTAATCCAAAAAAATGCTATGA
>CAHIKZ030000413.1:247500-370000 GCA_903632075.3 Acanthosepion pharaonis
ACTTAAGTGTAGTACTATATTGGCAGCAAGTTCTACAGTTGAAAATGGCTAGATGTAACTGTAAGTTCTATGCTAACAGTTTCTTCTCTCACACTTCTCTCTTGTGGAACTCTCTTTCAGCTTCTTGTTTTCAACTTTGATCTTCAAAAATTTAAATGCAATGTTAATCATTATCTCCTGTCTTCCTAATTCTTGTTCTTTTATTGTTCCCTCTCCTTAATGTTTTTTTTTTCTCATAGAGTCTCACACTCAGTAACCACTTGTGTCTTAGTGGCTTTACTGTCCTGCTTGGGGTGAAATGATTTAAAAAATCTAGGACACTCCCCATAATGTGATAATAAAAATTTCAAAAACCATTAGAAAAGAATTGATATTTCACTTGGTATTAGATTAATTTGGCTAAGACTCAAAGCTTGTTTAAATAATAGATAACTGCATTTGATCTATCTCTATATTTCTTCCATTGTATTTGTTTCAAAGACACTTTGCTTGAACCTTATTTGAGTCAAGTACTTTGTTGATCATAACTTTTATTTGAAGAGAATGATAGTATGATCAGTGTGCATTTGTGATCAATGAGTGTTACATTTATTTGAGCCATGAAAATATTTCATTAGGCTATTTATTTTCTGCGGATTGCATTTTCCCCAAAATATTGTTCTGCTTAATATTAACACTCTTAAAATCTCAGTTCAGATAAATTCCACAGATTGGGAAATCAGATTAAGGAACACTGCTGTCATGAATCCATAGAATTCTTCTTTGGTATTCTGATTTGGAATGAACAGAAAAAAGAACAAGAAAACCCATTCTGGCTTTACAACAAGAAGCCTTTAACAAGCATCTATACCCTCAGGTAAATTCCAATGATTTCTTGATAAACAAATGAAAAAGAAAGAAACCCTGAATTTTTTGATATCTGCAGGATGCTACTTCAATGGTTAATCCAATTTTTCCATTTGTAATCTTCACAAACTCATAACATGTATTAGTAAAGATGAAAGATTATGTTTTCATGTTTGCCTGTGACGCATTTGAGAGATATCAAAGGGAATTAATATATCCTTTCCTATATTATTCTCTGATAGAGGTTTCAAAAAATAACATTTTGTAGCAGTCAAAAGCAACATATCAATGCCAGATAAACATTAGAGGAAGATCAATGTTGAGAATGAAGCTAGGTTTTTTTTTTTTATAAAGACTTGTTTTATATTGTGAAATTTTTAACATAAACAAAAGGATTATTTCTTTTTATAATAAATAGAAAAGTCTGAGCTCTTATACACTGGTTTGCAAGACCATGAAAACACTTTATTTTTGGATTAGGTCAAATTTAAATGGAAAAAATTTCAGTTCTCTGTACCAATCCAGTAAGTATCTGACTCTGTCTGCTATTCACTATGTTTTAAAAGAGCCAGGTCAAACTGAAAATGGAATAATGCTGCTCTGTATGGACAAGGGTTACCCTGCCTCTTCTTCACTTTCGAGTCTTGATAGAGTTTAAAAGCATCCTGTATCCTTGTGGGTGGGAATTGCTTCCCACCATACAACCCCTTTCCAACTGATGAAATGTTGCAAGCTGTTCATTGCTCTATTGCTATTTTAATAGAAAGTGTTCAGACGAACTACGTTCCTTACTTCCACCTGGACTCTCTCAGCAAAACAACAGCGTCATTTAGATGGATGTTATACACGTCTTTTAAGAAGAGTGCTTAATCTCTCATGGCGAAACCACCCAACTCTAGAAATGATATATGGTGACTTGCCAAGAGTATCAACTTTAGTTTGTAAGAGACGTGTCCAGTTTGCCGGGCATTGTGCACGTGACACAGATGAACTTGTGTCATCATTTGTACTCTGGAGGCACCCATCATCTGTCAATCGATCACGCAAGTTAACCTTTCCAGATAGGATAAAACGTGACACATTGATCCCTAAGGAAGATCTTTTAGTTGCTATGGCAGATAGGGAATACTGGAGAGGTGTAGTGAGTTCAATCTCGGCTGAGGCCGCAAGATGATGACGATGATGTATCCCACCAGTTTTAACATTCATGACTAAAACCTGACAGGTTACGCACATTGTAGTGAACCACAGTCATTCCCTTTGCATTCCATTGGTGTGATGCAAGTTCCACTTGTGCACCTTCTTCTCACAAACCGCTTCTTTATAGGACCGACTCCCAAGAGAATGCATCCCTAATCCCTACAAAGTTGTTTAAGTCTAGCATTAACCATTATCTTTCTCATATATCCCTACAAACAATGCCTCTTACTCTGTAACCCTCTAACACATGTGACTTTTGAGCTTTGTACAGCGTTAACATCACTGTAAAAAAAAAATGTAGTTACCCATATATAGTAGTTTACAAGAACATGAAAAATTTATTGATTGATTAAATCAACTAAGCTCAAGCACAAATTTGTTGATACCGTGATAAGGACTAAACTCATACTTAAATGTATTTATGATATTTAGACACTGTGTAAGTCATTATTTCTTTAATGATATGACAAAATATTGCAAAGATAGTTCACTTCCATAATGATATCTGAGCAAACAATACCGATGCATAAATATGTATACCTATGTATTTCATATGACGAAGGTAGATTTGAACTGTAAGGAAAACTTGGTCAATTTGGGAAATATACTAGAATCACGCAGAATATATAAAAGACATGGATATAAAACGTATTGAATAACTACATTAGAAGTCCTACCAAGATGCCTTATTCATGAACACAGTTTTAACAACCTAAGATATGCAAATGACAGTGAGATTATGGTAGACATAGAAAAAAAACTTCAGGAACTCCTAGATAAGGTATTAAAGAAAAATATTGAAAAAGGACTAATCATTGTAAAAGATAGAATGTAAAATCATTAGCAAGAGGGACAGCCCAAAATGCATCCTAGAAATTGGAGATGTCAAAATCAATCAAGTACAGAAATATAACTATCTAGAATGTGTTTTAACAGTTGATGGAAAATGTGACACAGGAATTCAAAGGCACATTGGAGCATTCAAAATCTAAGCAAAATATTAAAAAACAGGAAGTTTTTTTTTAAATTGAAATCCCCCCAAGCAAGGCAGTAATGCCACTAAAACACAAGGAGTTACAGGCTGTGGAATAATTAGGAGCAGAAATATTAATAATGAGCAGAAAAAGAAGAGAGTAATCAGGTGGAAAGAAGATAGCAATTGAGGTTGCATTTTAATTTTTGCAAATTAAAGTTGGCTGCAAAGCATGGAGTTAGGAGGCCATTTCACAAGGGAGAAGTGCAAGAAAAGGAACTCTTAGCATAGAATATATGGTTACATCTAACGAGCTCAACTGTAAATTGATCACACACACATATATATATATATATATGATATTTTTAATCAGTATCACTGATTAAAAAGCAAGCCACTAAAACACAAGGGATTAGTGGGTTTGAAAGAATTAGTAACAGAAACATTAATAATGAATGGAAAGAGAAGAGAGTAATCAGAAGGACAGTAGATAGCGAATGACATTGCATTTAAATTTTTGCAGATTAAAGTTGCCGGAAAGGAGTTCCACAAGCAACAAGTGCAAGAAAAGAAACTGTTAGCATAGAATTTACAGTTACATCTAGTCAGCTCAACTGTAAATTGATGAGATCTTGATGCCAGTCTAGTACTGTGCTTAAATTCATAAAGTCAAGGTACCATAGTGAAGATCTCATTTGAACAATTACCATGAAAGTATTTATAGAAAAGGCACAGAGAGGTAACCTTACAGTAGTGGGAAAGTGACTGGAACTGGGCTGCTAGATCAGGAATAATAATATTGCAGATTCCTCTTTGAATCTTATGATGGAGCTCAAGATAAATAGAGGGGCACTAGACCATATGTGGCAACAATTTTCTAAGCATGATCAAATGGTAGACCTATAGATATGCAAGATAAATTCTGGAGAGAAAAATCTCTCGCTCAGCATAGTGAATTGATTTTCTTAGCAGTTGACCAAGCAATGGATTCAATATAGTCTTTCCACTTCATATCAGCAGAGAATGTGAGCCCTAGAAGCCACAATGAGTTGCTTTCCTAGAGGATAGCATCAGCCATGATGTTGAAAGGCAGTTGTGGGGTCTCTCAAATGATAAATAGAGAGAAGTTTAGTTTTGGAGGGGTTAAATTAACAAGCCATATTTTGCCCCAGTTAACTATGGCCATCCACTGCTGTTTTAACCTTGTCAGACTAATAAGCCTTACTATTGAGGGAAGAGTAAATTGTTGTGTCAGCCACATAGATAACAAGTTGAGAGTTGATATCATCAGGAAAGTCATTAGTGAAAATTAAAAATAGAGTAGGATCAAGAATGGAGCCCTGGGGGACATTTGTGTTAGTACAAAAGGATCTAGATGAGTGACCCTTTAGGATAACTCTCATTTCATTATTTAAATTGGAAAGACTGGATCAGTTCAAACAATTTTCTCGAGATAGCATAACTTTTCAGCTTGTGGAGAAGACCTGAATGCCAGACCATGTCAAAGGCTTTTGAGATGTCCAATGCAACAGCCTATGCTTCTAGAGTATAATAACCTTTTTCAGCAAATACTGTCAGTACATCAGCAATTGACCTAGAGAAGCAAAAGCTTGTCTGAGAAAAGGTCCTGCAATGAGAGATGATGAAACAATTCAGCATTGATTAGAGCCTCTAGGGGTTTCCCAAAAAGAGGAAGAAGGCTAATAGAAGCAAAGAAAATATACAATCAACAGTATGGAAATATCAATCCTCTTGTATGGTAGTGAATTCTAGACAATTTCCTCATGGATGAACAGGTGACTTGAAGTGACAAAGATGTAATGGTAATATTAGCCGTTTCCCTATAAGGAAACATTTTGCATTCATTGACCAAGCAGCCAGTACTGCTGTTGAAATTTATAAAATATTTCTCTGATAACAATTTTTCAAGTCCAGCAGCTCTTATCACTCTTTTCAGTATTGAAATTTTTTTTTTCCTAACCTTTTATTTAAAGTAGTATGGAGTGTCAACATCTTGATTATGTCATTATTTTTTCTTCAAGTTATATCTGCTATCCATTTTAATTATTGCTACTGTTAGCAGTCTTCAAATGAAGTGGTTCATGCTATTTGGTGCAGTTCTTTGCAATTCTGTAGTCCTAGTCTACAATGATCAAAGAAGGATAGTCTTTGCCAATATTCATAGGTTTTACTCACTCAAAGGATTTTTTAACCCTTGATTTTAGAAAGCAGTTGTATACAGCTGACAGTTTAGATATTTCTGAATGGGTTTGGTATCCACATGAATGTCTATATTTAAGAACATGACTTTTCAGTTTGGTATTTTGGTTTTGTAAAAATTTACAGTATTTAGCAAAACTATCACTTGCACACCCTTTTCTATATCCAATTTTCTTTGCTCCTGTACTAAATTTGTTATCAGTGATTCATATACCGAGGTGTTTGAATTGTTTAATATATACTAATTCCACATCATGAATTTTTATGATGGATTTAGGGTAAGTGTAGCCATTGCTTCCATTCTAATTCCAGATCATAGTTTCTGTTTTGGAAAAGTTGATCTTGAGTTTGATTTCTTGAAACACTTGGTATATGATGTGGGCATATGAGGATATTCTAATGGAAATGGAAACAAAAAGGACACTTGTACTAAGAATCAAAAATTCTGGAATATATGTGGTGTAACAGCAAAATTGTCCAAATTGTGTAACATCATGGGATAATTGTCCACCCAACAAAATGTTTCATATCTAAAATCCCACTAAACTAATTGAGTTTCTTTTTTCCAGGTTTTCAGATAAGACATTTAGTCGTCTTGATACCATTTGTTGTAAGAATCACTGAAAAACCCTTTGAGCTATTCATCTAGAAAGAGAACAGGTTAAAATCATTTTGTGTCAGACACATGATGTCTTCTCAACTGAGCAATAGTGAAAGGAAAAAATCATTCAGGTCTTCAGTAATGCTAATAACAGTCATACACTGACTTCCATCTTCAAAACCCATTCAAGAACCATCAAGACAATGGTGAATAGGTTTAAAAAAGTGGCAAAAGTAAAGAGAAAAACTGGATCATGGGGTCACAACAACAAGAGGGATCATCATTTTAACTAATACATTTTACTGTTCAAAGAAGAGTCCAGTAGTGTTATAAAAACCTTGGAGAATTCTAGTAAGATATCTTTAATCATTTCTCAAATACAATGGTTCAAAGTTTAATCGAACAATGGTTCAAAGTTTAATCGAACAATTGGACAATTTTGCAGTCACATGATTTAGACAATTTTGCTGTCACACCAAGTATACGGAAGAAAAAGAACTTGGAAAACCTGACAATATGGAACATATTAAAGGTGAGAGTAACAGAGAGAAACATTAAGTAAATTATTTAACAAGCTTGTGTAAAAGGATAGAAAAGCAGTGAATCCTAAAGAGACAAATATTGCTTAGAACTACGAAGAACAGGAAGTTGTGAAGAGCCATGATAGCCCATGTCCTAAAAGACATGGTAGTTAAAATGAGATTACATATTCATGAATTTTATGAAAAAATTATTTTATGGTAAGTTAGTTTGTAAATAGAAATTTTAAAATTTTCAACATAGGCTCAAAACATCTGATAATTAAATGTTGTAATTAATCAACTAAATTAAATTTTGGGCAGAATTGATTGCCATGATTATTAACAAAGTTATTGCATTGTACACATGTTTCTTTGTGTGGCTAATCTTCAACGGATCTTAATCTTAAAAGCATTTTGCCCATTTATATTCTGTTGTATTTGGTAGGATTCAAAAATAGAATGAATTATCTACGTAACAGTACAGATATAAATATTCTACACATTCAATAGGAAAACTGAAATTCTAAGCTAGAAGCGACATAGTTTGTATTGATTGTAGTTATTTAATTCCTATCATATTAATTTCTTCAAAAATATGATGAAAAGACTCAAATGTTCGAGAAACTAGATTCTGCCAAGCAAATACAAACATGCAGTCTTCAATAACAACTTTTAATGACGATTTACTGAAACAGCCACAAACTATTTTTATAGAATTCAACATTGATAGACTTGAATTGACATTTATTAAATTGAATCTCTTCATGAAAACATCTTTAAAATACTTTTTTTTGGGTTGTCTAGAGCTTCTAAAAAGATTGTTCAATCCCCTTTTGTCATGGGAAAGATTTATTGGTAAAAGTTTTTTATGGTGATAAGAGGGAGCTATTTAACCAGCATTGCAAACAGAAATATTGAATACATGGAACAAAGTTTGTCTCAATTCAATAAAGTTGACCGGACCAACTTCATTTATATTTAGTTACAATATATAAAAATATTTCCTCTGGAATCACTGTCAAAAACAAAAATGAAAAGCTGGTAAATATAAAAATGTGTATGTGTATATATATATATATATATATATATATATATATATATATATATATATATATATATATATATATATACATACATATTAACCAATTGGTATAGGTAAAATATTTATGATATATTTATATAAGAAATATATTGTATAAGTTTCAGCTTAAAATATTTATTCTTATGAAAAATATTGATAACCTGTATTTGGTGAGAGAAGTTTTCCTATGCAAAATATACAACATAAATATTTGTTTATGAATAAACCCCAAAGATATACAATCTGTCAAATTGCATGATAAAATTTGTTATCTTCACTCATGTTGATAAAATTTTCAGAAAAATTCAAATTTTTATCAAAAATAAACCAGGTGAATTTAACCTATATCTGTCTCATTTTATAAATATATTTGCTAAACTCAAGATGAATCATCATTTTCCTAAATAATTCTTGCTAAATTAAAAATGAATAAGCAATTTTTAAGCATTCATTCAGCCAGTCAAAAGTCATACTTTATACACATTTCAGTAATCATGTCTCTTTCAAGTCATAACTGACTAGACAGAAGATTTCCTATAGTAGACTGGTATTTAAGCCTAAAGGACCCAATAGCAATTCTGCTATTCATACTGCGAGTAAGAGATAGATTCGTACCTTTCCCAAGGGAATTTGCATATAAGTGAATGCAATGAACCCAACTGGAATTCAAACTCGGTTTTCTGATTTGTTGGTGTGATCATCTAGTGGTTAGAGCACCATGTTGTGATCATGGTAATCCTGATTTGAATTCTAGTCATGGCAGACTTCATAACAGACTACAATAAAATAAGTATTCATCAGTAGTTGCATTAATGTCAGTAATATCCTGGTAAAATTAAATGCTTATTTTCTAAAGCACTGAGGATAAGAAAAATTTTACAATACAAAAGTAATTTTGCATAAAAGGGTGTAAGAATATACATATACATATATATATATATATATATATATATATATATATATATATATATATATATATATATATATATATATAATAAAACAATATATATTTTTATACATCAAAAAACAATATTGAGGAAAAATGTATGACAATGTGGAAACAGTTTAGGACTTTGTCAGATTCTTTTTCTTTTTCTTTCCATCACTTATGTTAGTAGATATGCTACATTGTGATAATAGAAGTTTTTCCAAGAATGGTGAGATGTTGTAAGAACCAGGGTGAAAATTTACTGCAGATGACCTTGCACTCTCTAAACATTTATGTCATAGTGAATTGTTTTCTCCAAAATGACACAAAAATATCTTGAAATATAAAAGAGTAAATTCATTCAATAAAATTGCGATTGGTTTCATCCCTGGCCTCCAAATGACTCTTCTGGATGGTTACCTTGTTTAATTTGGTGAATGCTGCCATAATCTTTGCCTTCACTTCATTTTAGTTCTTACAAGGAATTTTGCTAGTCTCTTGCTCAACTGCACCCCACACATAATAATCAAGAGGATTGCAGTCAAAGGAGTTAGCTGGCCAGATGTGGCAGGTGATGTGGTGGCAGAAATTGTCTGACAGCCATGACTGGATTCTCCTACTTGTTCTCCTAACCAATAATACATTTTTATAGTTAAATGTCCAATAATACATTTCTAAAGCAAAATGATCAGCAATATATTTTATCTGTAGTTGAAGATATATAATTTTGTTCAAAATATATTTTGTTGAATCCATAAAATTTTGTTTAACTTATTTAGATTTGGCATTAAATAACCCATTGAAGTTGATATGCCACTAAACAAAATCACCTAACTGACCAAATTAATTGCAATTAATCTATTGACTTTCAGTGAATATAGTTGGGTTCATGAAAAAGCTGTTCTCTCTCGAAACCCTTCAGTTGGAGGCATGGGCCAGGAAAGATATTGAGCGTCTAGTGTAGTCCTGGTGCTTGGTTGGAGAAGAATTTTTGTGTGCTTCTGACATTTATCCTCTCATCCTTTACCAATAATCAGTACTTACACTCACATGTACCAAGCTAGCCAGGCTAGAGAGAGCCTTGTTTAATCTTCTTTGACAGGTCACATGATGTGGAGATTGGTTACCTTTTGAGGATAGACACAGGATACTAAATATTAAGATTTGTTGACATATATTATGGTTATATTTTCGTTGCTAATAAAATGAGGAAGCTCAAGAAACACACTGGCCAACTGGCCAAACCTTTCAGACAAAACCAACAAAGATATAACTCAAAAACCATGAAATTTGTTTAAACTATTCAAATCCTTTTTATTGCTGATTTTGTTGTAACTACAATATTTTAGCTGATCAATTCTCCAGCCTTCTTTAAGTGTTCAATCTGTAGGGAAAGATCAAACAGAGAATGTATAATATGGGATTATCTGCATCACACAGGGTTGCTGATAGTGTTATCACCTGTGTGGCAGGGAATGAGCCAAACTCATTGGTATATTAGCTTTCAATGATTTCCTGTTTGGCAACTTCTATAATTTCTTTATATACATGGTATGGTCTGAATGAAACAGCTTTGAATATCTTGAGAACTGGTTTGGTAGCATTGATGTAACTTAGCATCTGATCAGATATATAGTTCAACACCCTATTGTGGAATTATGGAGCTTACATATTGAGTCACCATTACATTCATACTGACTCAATGAATAGATTCTTCATATTGCATTTGTTAGCTTCTTACAGTTCAGATTGATCTCCTTACAACTTCTATTTTTTTCCAAACTCAAACCTGAATTGCAGTTGAAATAACTTGGATGGGATTAAGGAGAATATTGATTGATTAATTTTTTACAGCTTATCAACCTTTTGCAGAAAATAATTTTAGATTATAACAGGTTTTTTTTGGATAATAATAGTTTAATGATACAAGTCTTACTAATTAACCCATAGCAGGGAGGGGGATTTATATTTTTCCCAAGACTATTTGTATATAAGTGAATATAACCAACCCAAAAGGAATTGGAACTCAGCACTCCAGTTAACAAGATCAAGCTATTATTTATTACACCACCTGAGCATCCAAGCTTACAGCACCTGATATTCCCTAGTGGTCACCCATATAGGTACTGACCAGGCTTGATGTTGCTTAACTTTGTACTGGAATCAGTGTTTCAATGTGATGTGGCAAAAAGCTTCAGGAAAATAGAACATTGCACTTGATGGTTATCCCCAAAGTGAACTTTGCAGATTGTTTTGAAAAGTGAAAGGGTCATTGCAAAAAATGTGTGAGGTCTCAGGTGGAGAACTTTGGAGGAGACTTAGATGGATTGTTTTTGTCTGGCTATTTTTTTTTTTTTTCATTAATATTAAATGGTTGGCTAGTCTCCAGATAGAAGTCAGACTAGACTACATATGTACACATATATGCAATGAATATTTTAGTTTTTTCTTTCCATTGTTACTTTGATTTTCCCTTCTCAATTTCACATGCAGTAAATATTCTTCTTATGCGACAAACAATTTTCCAAAGCTCTAATCACTTTAACCCCAAAGATGATAATGGAGTTTGAACATTGGTAAATTTTGGTAAACAATGCAAATGATATTTTTCTTTTAGTGATTCCTTATTTTTCCACACAAATCTCAACAAAATATCAGTAGTAATAACAAAAAAAAAAAAAGTTTTTTCATATTATAGGATATTTGTTGAATTACAATTTTCTTATCAATATACAAGGGTGTAATAAAAATTCTGTAGCCTAACATTTTTATTGTATAGTGTTCTATATTAGTTATATTCATCAAAGTATAAAATGTGTGGACAAAAGTGTAATGACAAAAGTACGCAGGTGTAGGCTTTAAGAAAGCTTTATTCAGCTGAGGATACAAGGTTCGTGTATAGTGTCCTTTTATAGTCCCAGTAAACAGAAATAGCTTCCTCAAAGAGGGGAGTAACAAAACAAGGGGAGACCACTCTTGATTATTCATAACAATAAGATATTGAAAAGTAAATATTTTACATAAAATAAATGCATTTTTCAAACCTCGACTTAGTATGAAAAATAGATTTATCCTATGCTTGGTTATAATTATTCATAGCAAATTAAAATTTCCTTTGTTTATGTACCTAACCAATTCCATTTAGTTTCTTTATATTTTTGTCTTTGTTTTCAACACTTTTATTGTTAAGTATCGCACATTGTGTAAACAGAAGACCTGCCAAGAAAGGTGAAATGTAAGAACCCGAAAGAGAAATTTACTGTGGATGATCTAGTAATTAAAGCACTTTCTATACACTTTCATCTTAGTAAATTGTTTTCTCTTTAAATTAAAGTAGCATTTTTTAAATCAAAATTTATGGCCAGACTCATAGATAGATAGATAGATAGATAGATAGATAGATAGACTAACAGATATATAGATATAGCATATACATTCTACTTTTGATATGTAAATTGAGTATAAAAGGTTTTATATATTTTGTACCTGGCCAAGGTTTCTAAGTGCAGTAAACTCAAAAGTAGACCAATATTTGGTGTGTTGTGTGTCAACGAAATGAATTGATAAAATCATTATTGAAATTTATGGGACTGGGTTACTAAAAGGTTACCCAAGAAACCAATCAGTATCAACTAGAAATGAGTGCTTGCTCTTCACAAATTCTATTGGTTTCAGTAGGGAATATTTTCAAATGAGGACAACTTTGTTCACATTCATTTGGAAAGTTTCATTATTCAGTTAAAGTATACTCAAGGTTGAATACTGTTAGTATTTTTGTATCAGTTTAAAGAAACTTTTATCATATATATATATATATATATATATATATAAATATATATATATATATATATATATAAAAAACATAATAACATTGAGTTCTACCTGTATTCTATCCTCTTGATTTTTTTTTATACAAATATATATGTATGTATATGTATGTATGTATATATATTTATATCTTTTAGATATATGATTGCATATGTATGTGTATATTTACCACTAATATTATCTATATCTATATCTATATCTATATATATATATATATATATATATATATATATGATAAAAATATAGTTTTATGTTATGCTATATTATTGGTAAAAGTGCTCAATATCAGGGATAAAGTGTATGTAAATATAATTGTGGATTCTCAAGTCAACACAAATTAACAAACCACAAATACACAGATAAATACAAATAATAACAATCAACAATAATAAATAACTAGTAAAAGCTTTACGAACAACACTATACAATAGCTACAAATAGCCACATTTGAATACACAATTATTTGTACTTAATAAACTCTAGAATAATTTTATATGTAACTGTTACCACTTACCCAATAATCATTAGGGTAATATGATAAACTTTGCTACTGTCCATAATGCACCACTGGCCATCATTTATAAATAGTCAAGCCAATAAAAACACACATGGCCTGATGATTGACATCTTAAAAGTGACAGTAGACACTATGAGGTTGATTTCAGTTCACTCTTATATTTTATAAATATATACATGTATGTGTGTGTGTGTGTGTGTGTGTGTGTGTGTGTGTGTGTGTGTGTGTGTGTGTGTGTGTGCATACATTTAAATATTTATTGGAGTTTCATGTGCAATGCAATCTTCAGTTGCTGAGTAGAGACTGGCCATTACATAATTTAAATTTTGATAAAAATATCTGGTTAATGCAATGCTGGTGCAGTCCATGTATTATATGGGGGTGACAGGTTTTATTTTAAAAATATATGCTGCATTAAAATAGATTATATATATATAAAATAAACTGGGATAAATATTTTTATGCTTAAATAAGCAAGGATAAATGGTATTTATTACAAAAAATATTTATTTTTATTTAAAGTTGGGAATATTATTTTATATTAAACATATAAGAAGATTACTGTTTTTTTATTAATTTTTTTTATAAAATAAATTGACCTAGAGACCATAAAAATAGCTGAAAAAGGAAAAGGTCATAATTTACATTAAATATTAAGCTGGATCAACTTATTTCAACAGATATTTATTTTTATGCCTACATGCAACAATCAATTCATTTCTTCTGTTTAATAAGTTAGGGTTATTTAAGTGTTATAAGATAACTAATTTTTTTTACAAAGCATAAATTACATCTATTACCTTTTCCATTATAATGTTTTTTGCTACAATATTTCACATAATAATTAATGTATTATCATCATTCTTTAATTGCCAGAAATATTTGGAGAGAGCAGTGCTGTTCATGTATATTACATTGCCTAAAGTCATTTTCAAAGATTTTCAGCGGAACCCAAAAAACATTTGACATTGTAAACGGAATGTATTTTAACTTGGTATACAATATTATCAGTCAAAAAGTTGCCATTTGAGGGAGAGATTTTATTTTTTCTCAGTTGCATTTATTTTTAAAAAGGTTAATGTTATTGCCTTTGCTAGACATATATTTATTTAATATAATATTGTTATGTTGAGATATTGATTTATCAATATTGGTATAGATGTGTCTTGTTTATAAGAGTTCTATCTGATCATTGGTGCAAAGAGTCAATGAGTTTTTACCTCTTGCCATATCTAAATGGTCACCCAAGAAGTGTTTTTTGGCTGCAGAATCATTCTTTATCATTATGGAACTGTTGGATTGGTTGTTGGTGCTGGATGTTGTCAAGGGAAGAAAAATTCTCATTTTATTGGAGTTTGTATGCCCATTGACAGCAGGGAAAAGGAGTTTTATTTTATTTTGGCAGCATGATCCCTTTCTGATATCTAGAGGTTTTAGTGAGGGATTTACAATGTTGTCTTTGATCCTAATCTGAAACCTGGTGAGGTGATAGGAAAGATATTTATCTTCTTTCAGATACAAGAATTTTTAAAATTGTACTTGGTCAATGAGATAGGTTAGAGGAAAATGTCTACTGAATATGGTTACTGGGCAGCATGAATAAGGACTTTGGATCGCCACAGCCACTGTACCATCACCAGATTGATTGTAAACTTACACAGATATAGAATTATCTATGACTTTAATGCATGTATACATGACTAACCAATGAAAATTGACTGAAACAAAATTAAAAATACCAAAGTTTCTGTCTTTTGATCTGTTTTCTCTGAATCTCTGATGGAGCTTTAATAAAAGTGAAACATGTTAGATTGATATACGTTTTCTATTTGTTCTTTAATTCATCATATATATATATATATATATATATATACAGTGTAACCTGGATATAAGAGAGTTGTCGGGACCGGAGAAGAAGCACCTATCACAGCAGTAAATAACAGCACATGATGCCTAGGCTATACAGACAGGGAGAAATTGCTTCACTGTGTCAACCCTCAATGAAACACAACTTGAGTTTATACTCAAGTTTCCAACTCTTTTTGATCTTCAGGTGACCAGAATGCAGATGGAAGAAGGAGGGACATAGCATTTATACTCAAGTACTGTAATACAATGTAACTTAATGCATCATGGACAAAAAATTTTAAAAATAAAGAAAGAAAAAAGCTCCATGTGTGAATTTAATTGGGCACCAGGTGACTACACAAATTGAAAAAGGTGGGCAGAACACTAGTCTGGTGGCAGGTGGCACAATAAGTGTTTTATGCTATGCCTACACCTACAGATTCATTCTGACTTGTTTTGTAATGTATATATATGTATATAAAATGTGTATTTTGGCATCTATCTATCTATCTATCTGTATATACATAGCTATGTCAAAATTAGTATGAAGCCAAAAATGCTGACAGTCAATACAGAAAACCAAACAACAACCCAATATGCTTAACAAAAATTCTAGCTATCCCCTAACATATTCATACAAATAAATAAACATATTTCTAAATAAAAGAAATTCAACAAATTTTAGTAGCATAAAATATTCAATGAAAATGAAAAACATAAATCAGCCCTGAGGAACTGTATATTCAAACTAGAATGCAAAAATGAAAACAATTCAAACAAAAACAACATAAAAAGAAACATAATTTTTGATCACCCCCACACAAAAATCCAATAAAAACAACAATATGGAAAATATTCTTCAAAATAATTGACCAGCACTTCCCTAAATCAGAAAATTATAAAAAATTATCAACAAAAATAGAATCAAAATTACTTACAGCTGCATAGATAACATGTAGAAAATAATAAATAAGCACAACAAAAAAATACTCAACAAAACCAATAACAATTACAACAACAATAGCAATAACATGCAGCAAAATAACACCATTACATGTAATTGCAGGAACAAAGAAAATAAATGTTTAACCAATAACATATTAAACAAAGCTATCATAACTAATAACATTAACTCAGACAAAAAAATTTACCTAGGCACCACAGAACTATTATAACTATACAATGTTATTCAAAAGAAAAAATGCACAAACGATACAACCCTATCAAAATATATATGGAACCAAAATCAAATGAGAAATTATTAAAAGAGTATCCCCATACAGTATTAACAGTAAAAATTGTAAATTATGCTTAGAGGAAAAATTAGCAATAATTAGTTTTAAAAACCAAAATAAACAAGAAAACTAAAATGATGGGTAAATGTAGACATATAAAAAAATATTTACTTTGCCATCTAAGCACTAATTAAAAATAAAAATAAATATAAATAAACTAAATATAATATAAACTTTAAATAAATAAATATAATATAAACATAAGAAAAATTAATTTATTAATAAATAAATAAACAAATATTAAACATACACACCTATATGCATAGGTGTGCATGTACATGTAAATTTATATACAGACACACACACAAACACCTACAAACAAACCTAACCTCCAATAATTAATACCTCAATATATAAAACCAAGGCTAAAACACATATGCATATAAATAGGCATATAAATACATATATATGCACATAAATTGAAACAATAATAAATTATAAATCTAACCTCCTACAATTAATACTTATACCATCAAACCAAATAAAAAAAATGAAATAACTGCTTAGTGAAGATATATAAGTATATGTGTATGTTTGCATGCATGTATATATATGTGCGTGTGTGTAAGTATTCATCAGTTAAGCTTTAATATCTTCAGTATCATATATATATATATTTAAAAGCAATAATTTGAGCTTTGCTAAACCGGAAGTCCTCTGTGGCTGAATGTTCATAACACATCAGGTTAAATGACAGTTCCATAGAGGATACAGTTTCAATTCCTCTTGCAGGACGCATATTTTCTATGAAATTTCTTTAACATTCAGGCTGGTAAATGTAATTAATACTGTTTAATTAAAAAACAGAGAATTTACTCAAATAAGTGTATCCACAAAAAGTGTATAAATAGAAAATATATATATATAGCTGGTCAGTTGTATTCGATGATAATTGTCTACTAGGGTGGCTAGCCAATCCCTATTGCAGACACATGAGTAGGCGCATTTGTGTTTATTCAACACACACAGAGCCCACTTTTGGTTTATACTGCTACTATGCTGAGCAGACCTTAGTTACAGTTTCTGGGAAAGAGTGTGTTATCTAGTATGATCAACAATTTTAATTTGGCCATGATGATTTGTGATTTTGTGCTAGCATAGCTATCAACAGTCCCCAAGGGTTCACTCACAAAGCTTGGAGCAACCTTTCATTTATTTAAAAATTATAACACAGTGATGTTATAACATACTTATATTATAATTTTTAAATAAATATTATTTGGTCTATTTTGTATTGAGCATTTTTTTTTTAAATAGTGGTTCTGTTTACTGGAATTTTATTTCATCTATACCAACCTTGTATTTGTACATATATATATATATATTTAAGTTATGAAGAACTTGGTAAACCAAATTGGTAAATCCAAGGAGGATGAAATCCTGAGAGCTCAATGTGAAGAACAGAGCTAATATTTAATGAAAAACAGACCATTTTTTACCATTACAATAATTTATTTCACCAAAATCCTTTTTAAAGATTTTTTGGATCATCAGGTAACAACAATGAAAAAAAAAAATAAGATTTTTTTTTTTTTTCATTGTTGGAAGTGTTACCTGATGATCCGAAATCCTTTAAAAGGATTTTGTGAAATAAATTATTGTAATGGTATTTTAAAGTAGTCTGTTTTTATTAAAATATATATATATATATATATATATATATATATATATATATATATGTATGTATGTATGTATGTATGTATGTATAAAATATCTATCATTGGAGCATTAATATCAATTAGTTATGTAAAAAACAAAATAAGCGAATTATGAAAAACTTGGCAATCTGTATGGGTAATCCCAAGGAGGATGAAACCTGAGAGCTCAATGTAAATCCGGAGCTAATCTGATGATCCAGCTTCCTTTAAAAGGGCTCTGGTGAAAGAAATTATTATAATGGAAACCTTAAAGTGGTCTGTTTTTTTTAATATATATATATATATATATATATATATATATATATATATATATATATATATATATATATATATAGACACACTGATGAGCTGTGATACAGCATGACAGTCTGTCTATGGATGACTATATATATATATATATATATATATAAATCAGGTCATTCTGCAATTTTCTGTTTTTCCTTACATTATTTTTATCCATAATAATCAATATCTAAAAAGGGTAAAGTGAGAGAATTTATTACATTTTCACCTTGATTTATTTTGGAGATTGTCAATCTTCTACAATCATTATGCATAGAAACCATGATTTAACCTTGAAGTTGTATGTTTTTACAGCTGTTGGTTATTTTGGCCTGCAGGTCATCTCCAGAGAAAGGTTTTGTTCAATGTTACTATAAAATAAAACCCAGTCAACTCAAGTCTGTTAATCATGTGAGCCAAGAGATTTCTCCACTTCTTCCAATCCATTTGTTTGGGAAATTTTCATTCAGAAACTGTCCAAAGCGACAAAGTTCACCATCTTGCTGAAATACTTTATTTCCTATCAGCTCTAATCATGTAGATTCAGGAATAAAGTAATTTTATGGCAGGAAACAGTTTCCTATTTCTTAAAATTATGGGACAGATGTAATCTTGCAGATGAAATAATTTATAACAAACTACATTGTTCTTTGCTAATTTTATCTGAAATATTGAAGTATATATGGGGCGTGAATAATGCAATTCATAGCATGCTGGATAATTTGATTTCTAACAGACCACTGTAATGGTATTGAGTGCAATACCAACTGAGTGCCTCACCATCAGATGTGCTACTCAGTGATTTAAATAGTTGTACACTTTTCACAAGTGTCAGAGCCTGTGTTCAAACTCAGATAAAGGCAGGATATGTAAATGCTGATTTTTCAAAGCAAAAATATTATATATCATAGCATAGTTTGTGTACTTTGTATGAATTTCAGAGAATTACAGAATCACTGAAACATTTCTGATATATATATATAATATAGATAGATAGATAGATACATAGATAGATTAATAAATACACATATACCTATGTTTGGTGAGTGACTTGATTTTCATTGGTTACCCAACTCATCAGGACAAGATATAGCTTCCCGATGAGTTGGGTAACCAAAGAAAATTGAGTCACACACGAAATGTAGATATATGTATATTTATCAATATATATTTCTTAGCTCTGTCTAATCACATTGAGCACTATTATGTCTACACCTCTTGGCTAAATTTGGTTATTATTTATTTGCTTACCAGCGTATGCATGCCAGCACACATGTTTATGGTCACTAATATCTAGTTATCTCTTTTACCTAACACTATACCTATATAGATAGATAGATAGATAGATATAGTTATGGCGTATTTGGGCAGTTACCCCTCTTTTTTACAAGTTTTTTAAAGACGACTGACAAGGCCCTGTGATTAAGCTTTTTATTTTCCTTGTGTTTGTACAAGTGTTTTTGTTATGATGATCAAACTTAGTAGTTGTACATATCCTATGTACACTGACTCAAAGTTGCCTATGAGTTAAAGTTATAGCTCTCTTTATGCTAATTACCTATATTAGCTAAACAAATCCCCTTAAATATGTTCATGGAACTTAACATGTTTTTTCTTTACAAGTGCGTCAATATCAGGAGTCAAATCACTAACCTGATATAGTAGCAGTAGTATAGTATAGTAACCTGGTATAGTAGCAGTAGTATAGTATAGTTGCCTGATATAGTAGCAGTAGTATAGTATAGTAGCCTGATATAGTAGCAGTAGTATAGTATAGTAGCCTGTTATAGTAGCTAGAGTAGCAGTCAATTTCAGACAATCATTTCAGACAAGCTTGTGTGTGAGTCTTGAGAGCAGCTTTGTTTTATTGATGCTCATTACAGAGAAAAATTGTTCACAAAGGTAGGTAGTTCCGAACATTCACAAAACTTTCGCAGCAAGGGCTGTCAATTTGCGGTACTTTGGCAAGAGATACTGATAAAATGTGTTCAAGTTCACCAAGGTAGAATTGTTCTTCAAATCTGAATCACACTTCAAGTCAACCATTTCAAGTTGGATGTTGACGGGCAGATTAGAAGCGTTGACTCTGAATGGGGAGCAAAAAACTGTGAAATCTTTCATGTTTCATGCCCTGCATGGATCTATGGCTTCTCCTACATTCCCTCCCCCTCTCACAGATTTCACAAGTATTTCTCATTATGGTAGACCTTGATCTAGTTCTTTTATTCTCAGGGTCCCATGTTTTGTACTCCGAGTCTTCCAAAGAACTTTGATTGTCCATTGATTCCTTTGCCCTGCTTTCTTGTACTAGTTCATGAAATTTACAATATCTGCTGGTATCTCTTAACCTTCTTAGATATTTCCTTATAGGCTCCCCAAATTCTTGTTTCAATGCTAAGAATTTGGTTTGTTTGGCTATGACCAATCTTTTCTTTGGTTGAATATTTCTCAATATTATTTCTTTGACTTTCTTAAATGTCAAGTTTTCATTTTCAGATGGGTAAGTCATTGACAAAATTTGCCTAATGGCTTCACATCCTGCAGTGGCTAAAAATAAATCTGTGATTTCTTTCTGTCCTCCAGGTGTTTGGTCATCTCATAACTTCTTTATTCTGACATGTGCCTCAAAGCATTTTATCCATATCTTTACATTTTCAGGTCCTTCTGTTTTCAACAAAGCTTTGTCAGGTGACGCCATTTTGTAGTTGTAGATTTACTACATAGACTGGCTCAGAGTTGTCCATGAGCTATAGTTATAGCTCTCTTTATGCTAATTACCTATTAGCTAAACCAATCCTATAACAATTTTCTTTTCTGGACACAAAGTGTGTAAAAACTATGCAAAAGTTCTGCATATCTGAGTACTTTTGACTATTCTTTTAGCCATTATCAAGGATGATTTCTATTTTTTATTTTTAACTGAATGCATGGGTTTTTTTATTTATGTATGTATCTGAAGTTATAGGAATGTTTTATTTTTACAAACGTTGTGATATAATGGAATATGTATACACCTGTGTTCCCCGCTCACTGGAATATGATTGGCTGGTGTTCTACTTGGTTATAGTAGCCAAAACCACTTAGCTACTTCATTCAAAAATATCGCTTTCCGGGACATATCACATTGTCAGCACATTGAGTGTTGGCTTTTACTTTTTATTATTAGTACTTCCATCATATTTAATCTTTTGTTATAGTTAGATACTTGTATTTTCTACTAATATGCTGCAGATGGTGTTTGGTAGGTTTCTGTATGTTTTTAAATGAGTCCTAATTGAGCTATGGTCAGGTAGATATAATGAGTTGTCTAGATAAAGAATAATAAAAAAGAAAAAAAAACAACATTAACTATGAATATTAGCACAACATGCTAACTGTGTTTGGAAAATAAAACATTTAAACACTTGGAAAGTGTTGTATATACATCTCCTTATTTGTACACATCAATTATCTCCATCTGCAGCTTCTTATCAAATTCAGCTATCCTTTCTATGGTTGCAGAATAAATGAGTTATCAGGGTATGTGGCAATCACATATTGTCTTCTTCATTACCTTTTAGAATGTTATAAAATCAGGTCAATACTATTTTATTTTCAAAGGGTGTTTGAATTAAATGTCAGATTAAGAAAAAACTTCACAATTGTCATAGAGATATAATTTTGGACTGCACCAATTTTTAGAAAAATCTATAACTATGAATATAATAGATCAAAACTTCTAAAAATTTAATGAATTATTCAAAACTAAATACGGAATCAACTATTTATGGTAAATTCAGTAAGTACTTGCAAATATTCACATTTCCTTAGAAAACATTCAAATATTCTGTGGGAGTAATAATTCTGTATAATTCTTCTGTCCACAATCATGTATATATATATATATATATATATATATATATATATATAGCAGCAAGTAATTGAGAACAAATTATAATATAAAAACAAAAAATTTAATAGAAACATTTTTAAATTATTCAAATCTAATTTCAGGAAAGCACTAAAATATTATTCATTAAAATTGTCCCTACCCTTGAGGGCAACCTCCAAAGTGACTGCATGCTCAGATCAGGTGGATATATTTGCTTACACATATGAATATATACATGTATTTGATACCTATATAGTTGCATGTCAACTTCATGAACATCCATAGATATATTGATGTTATTTCAAGATGTTATTCCTTTTCAGTCAAGAATAGATAACATTTTTATCATCTATGTATAGTATGATGAATATGCATGCATATATATATATATATATATATATATATATGTATATAGTGTATGAAAAATAATGCTCAATGTTAAATAACAGTAGTATTTATGTGGTTTGTTTTATTATTATCATTATTTACTTATTTACTTATTTATGTATTTTTAGTATTAAGTATTATTTTTATAACTATTTTTATTTGTTTTATCACTGCATATTATATTAATAATATTAATTTTATTAATATTATTAATTTTATTAATTTCATTATTGATTTTCATGCAAAAAATACCCCACTTGATCTCCAAATGTATTTTTTTATGACAGTGTCTGTTTTTAAATTAAAATTTATAATTCTTGTTTTCAATATTATTTACAAACTTAAATGTTAATCAGAGGCTAAATTCAAATCCAAAATTAAGCTACAATTCATTTAACTACTTAGCATCAATAATATTGCACTCTAACAATAAAATATTTTGTGATAACCAGAAAGAAAGGTGTAAACCCAAAAATTTCACCTGAAGATTGTAAATGGCATAAAACTTTGAGTTGTACAATCAATCTCAGGTATTATGTATATATATATATATATATATATATATATATATATACTTCATTAAAATGGGGTACTTATGTTAAGATTTTTAGCATGTTTCTCTTGTGTGCAAACAAGAGATTTTTTTCATTTAGAAATATCCAAATGACCGTCCATTCTAACAGCTTTCAATTAAATTTGGGATTTCAGTGGTGCTATCACAAATGGTGAGAACGTTTTTGGGAAGTAGACATATTTAAATTTCCTGAATTGAACTATTATTTTTACAATTTCTACACTGATTATGACAAAAAGAAATCTCTTGTTCAACCACAATCAAAATAAAATAAAGATTTAACAGAGATATGCTGGTTGCCAGTCAATTTAAGTGAAATATGTATTAGTTTAATGAACAATTATATATATATATTAATACACAAGATGGATTTTCTCATGGATTTTTACATATAAGAACACAACAGTTCAGGATTTAGGTTGTGCTATAGAATGTGCATCTGATAAATGAAGTGTAAGACGTCTTGATAATATTGTGGTTTGTCTTTTAAATTCACTCCTAAGGATAATCTTGGAGGAGATTGAAAGTACTTGGGTCAACAGAAAATAACCCGCCTTCCTTGATGAATTTCAATTTAACATCAAGAAGATAATTAGAGAACTAGAAAGGATTATTATAAAAAATAAATAGACATAATATGTGTATATCATTTAATGAAACATTCTTGAACATATATATATATATATATATATATATATAGGTATATGTGCATGTATATAATGAGAGCTGGTATTTTATCAAATGCATTCTAGTTTACCTATAGGAACACCAAAATTCTTATATTGAAATTATGAGATGCTCTTTTAGTAATATACTTGCCTACTTATCAGTGTAATTATATTTCCCCATCTTCACAAATTGGTCCATGCAGAAGAAGATGGCTGCATGGAAGAGAGTTTACTTGCATGAAAACACTACCTTTAGAAAGTTGAAAATAGAAAACCTAAAATAGTTCATTTTTTTATCTACAATATCTTTCAGTTTAAGCTCTATCCGTGAGCTTAATATGAATACATACTTGCATATATAATGGTTTACAATTATGTTTATTCATGAGTGTAGAGCAATGCAGGGAGAAAATGCCTTACATTCGGGAAGACAGACTTCTGAATTGCCTTTAATGATGAATATGATGACGTAGTTTCTGGAAATGGCATATATACCTACATGTGTACATTTAACCTTTCCTAATACTGAAAATCAGACATCAAGATTATTCATATCGCATTATCCATATAGAAAGATAGAAAAGCATGCAATAATAATATACGTCTTTGTCGATGCACGTTTTTGTATAAATATATGGATAAATAAGTCTAATACTTGCAACATGTTATACACACACACATGTACACGCACACATCATCATCATCATCATCATCATCATCTTCACTGTTGTCATCCTTCAGATGAAATGAAGAATTTATCTTGCAATTCATCAGTTGATCCAAAGGTTGCTCCATAAACAGTGTCTGGATATGCAGATTTGGGGGCAAGGGTGACACTGAAAGACAGTGGTTGTGATCCATGCCAAAATTATGCAGTACTGCTTTTCTCTTTGAACAATTTGTTTTTGATGGCAAGGTTCTTCAAAGTGTGCAAAAGCAAACGTCATGCCAATGCAATCAGTAGGCAGCAGACTTCTCTATCTCCTTTGGTCTGATCTTGCACCAATGGAGGTTAGTTTTGATTACATCTTTCTATTGATGCTATCTAGCTGCTCTTCATACAACGGACATCTTGGAGTGTGATGTTACTCCATGGTGATATACATATATTATTTCTGTTCACTAATTTATCCCTGTTGTAGATACCCACTCAGGCACATGTGTATTTTTTCAACACCCACAGAGCCAACATGCAGTTTATGCTGAAACTATATTAAGCAGACCTTAATAATGTTTTGTCTTGTTAATGTACATTTTATTGACAAATGTAGGTATAGATGTTGTTAATGTAGATTTTGCTGATTCATCAGCAAAACAACTTAAAATAAAAATTTTGAAAATTGTTTATTATTACGATAGAAAATGAATTCAGTAAAATACAAAAATAGAAAGGGTCTATTGACAATGATGTGTCTTCACACTAGACTTATACAGTAAGGTAATTCTGAGAGTTTTAGAAGTCATTCTAGGATTCATTATTGGCATCCACAATCTTAACAACATCAGATATGCAGCTGATACAGTGTTGATAGCAGATGCATAAAGGGAATGACAGGAAGTCCTATAGAGGTTAAAGAAGGAATTGTGAGAAGAAAGGATTACACATCAATTATAAGAATGCAGAATTTATAGAGGTCATCAAAAGGAACAGCCCAACATGCAAATTACAAATTAGAGATATCAAAATACCATCATCACTTTTGTTTCAGATACTGTTATACATCCTACAAACATGCACAGATATATATATATATTTTTTTTTATGTTTTCTTTTTGAATTTGTAGGTCTGATGAATTGGATCATATTTACGATTCCAATGGAATAAATTATGACCATGGAATATTAGTGTTTAAGCCTTTTTATTATATCGTTACTCTGTCCTAGACATTGAGTTCTACCTGGATTCTTCCTCTTGGAATTTTTTTCTGAAAATATACATGTATGGGTATTTATATATTTTGCATATATTTTCCACTAATATTATCTATCTATATATATATATATATATATATATATATATATATGGGCACATGTCTGAGTGGTTATTGTTATGGGATCTTACCCATAATAACATAATGTACTATTCCATACGTAATAAATACTGTGCCTCAAGAGGAAGCTGAGAGTTCCGTCTGAAGTTTAGAGTTCCATCTGAAGTCTTGAGTGAAGTCCGTCAGGAGTCTGTCAGTCAGTCAGAGCGAGCGAGTCAGTCAGTCGAGTCAGAGGCTGTCCGAAACAGAGTCGCGTTCAGACAATTACTACTAAACCTGATTGTTCGTACTAACCCTTTTCTACATCTCTGTATATATTCCTGTTTGTAATATATCTGTGTTATTCCATATCTGCCTTCAAGTTCTTCTTTATTGGTTCTACCTTGGACTATCACCGTGGTACAAGGAAGCGGACCATAACAGTTAGAATGTTTATTTGGGGGCTATGATGCACAGGTTTAAATCTCACTATGGGTGATTAATCAGCGCAGTCACTTTTTGATAATATCAGCAAGAGAAGGTGATCACAGGTGAATGCCACTTTTAGAAAGTGACTGGAAGCCATATTTTGTGTTAAACCGAGCCTTGTGAGTAAAATTGGGAATACATAACTGTTCAGAAGCAGTTGATTGTTGTGCCAGCACATAGTCACAAGTCCTCATGATTGAGGGTTTGAGAATATGGGCCTTGTTCCAAAAAATCATCACACTAGATTATGCACCCTCTCTCAGAAACAGTAATTAGTAATTAAGGTCTGCATCTGTAATAGGAATTTGCTAGCTGCCCTGGCAGAAGGTGGGCTCAGAAACAGTTAGTAGCCAACTATATATTTACCAGTAAAATAATTTGTTCATTACCATATTTGGTATAAACGCAAACATTTTAAAAAAAGAAATTCAAAAATCAAACTCAGCGTTGCATTGGCGCGTTCAAAAACCAATATCTCATTTTCAATAGCATTTCGGATACAATACACATATATTTTCGATGTCCTCTTATTACTAAGAGAAAAAAACAAGAACAACATCTATTATATACCTGAAGATGTCTGTATGAACAGACGAAAGCTTGTGTAAAATAACAACTAATACGGCAGAAATTTATATGAACAAGGATCAATTCATTCATAACGGATCTAAGGTTTTTGTGTACTATTTGAATTGTTTGCGAGATGGATGTCTCGCCATTTAAAATCATTAACCTTTGCATTAGTTTTGTGTGAATAATTCATGTATATATATATATATATATATATGGGTACATGAACAGTGGTTAGAACATTCGCTTTCTAACCATAAGACCAGGGTTTGAATCTCATCATGTTCGATTTGTCAGAAAGGTGACTTCTTGATGATACCAGTCTGGAGGAGGTGATCCCAGTATGTGGCACATTTAGAAAACCATACGACAGTTTGACCCAAGCCTTGTGAATGAAACTGGGTAGATGGAACTGTTAGGCGCCATTGGTGTTTGTGCTAGCACAAAGTCATCATGACCGAGGGGTTAACATGCTTTCTCCCAGAAACTGTAAGTAAAGCCCACTCAGCATAGTTACATTGCCGCATTAGTAGACTGGCATCTTCTGATATGAATGGCTGTGGCATTTATATGTGTGTGTGTGTGAGTGTGTGTGTGTGTGTGTGTGTGTGTGACAGAGTTTAAGGGAGGGTCAATAAGTATATAAGCTTATAAGGAGTTATTTGTTCAAATTAAATTTTTAATTTTCTCTGCTTAATATGCTGCAAGTTTTAAGGAAAATAAGAACTATCAGGAAACCTTCACACTTTCTATGCACCATATCCCTTCAGGACATAGGCGATCATGGCTCTCCACAACTTTGTGGCCTTTGTAGGTTTTGTCTTCTTCCTATGTCTCTTAATCTTAACCTCTTCTAAGACAATTGACAATTCTGTTACACATAATTGTAAAGGTAATGGTAATATTGGCTGTTTCTTTATAAGGAAGCATTCGGTATACATTGACCAAGCAGCTGGTACTACTGTTAATTGAAATTTATAGAATATTTCTCTTAAAACAATTTTTCAGGAAAATAGATTTCTCAAGTCTGGTAGCTGTTATTGCTTTTACCAGGAATGATGGGGATTTCCTTACTAACCTTTTATTTGAAGTAGTCTGGAATGTCAACATCTTGATTATGTCATTATTTTCTCTTTGAGTTACATGTGTGATGCATTTTAGCTGTTGCTGTTGTTAAAAGTCCTCAAGTCCTCGCTTCAAAGAAGTGTAGTCTTCACCAAAACCTTTACACTTTACTTGCTCAAAACTATTTATAACCATTGATCTTAGAAAGCAGTTGTATACAGCTAACAGTTTACATATTTTTTGAATGGGTTTGGCACCATGCATGGCATGAAAGTCTTGATCTGACAAATAACAAGAGAGTAGTTAAGAAGAGCTATGGTCATTGATGTTCTTGATGGAATATTGTCATCTAAATTATGCAAAAATGAAAATAACACTGAAATCTCATTTTAACAAATATATTTACCAAACTTACAGAAAAAAATATCTTATACTATACTAAAAAGTGAATTTATTCAATAAAATTGCTATTACCTTCAGCCGCAACCTCCAAACATCTTTGGAATCTCCTGCATCTCTTCTAGACTGTCTCCTTGTTTAAGTCAGGGAATGCTGTCATAATCCTTGCCTTCATTTCATCTTTGGTGTTACAAGGAGTTTTGTTGGTGTCTTGTTCAACTACATCCCACACATAATAATCAAGGAGTTGCAGTCTGGTGAGTTAGGTGACCAGATATGGTTGCAGAAATTGTCTGAGAGCCACAACTGGGTTCTCCTGCTTGTGTGACATGGAGCACAGTCCTGTTACTAGATATAGGTTCTTCCAGCTACCACCATCATAACACAAGGCCACACAACTTCCTCAAGGCACTTGATGTAGGCCTCTGTGTTAAGTCTGAATTTTTTTTTTGTCAGAACAAATAGAATGAGTATTCTGAGTTGCTGTACAAAGGTACAGCAACTCAGAATACTAATCAGAATACTAATCACCATTAGAGTCATCCAACTATTTCTGAATCCTTTAGACAGTCTTCAGATTGACACCCAGACATTCTGAAATGTTTGTATTAGAGCTTCCGGTACAAATGCCTAGCAGTACAGCATGCTGTTTCCAAAATTTTTGGCGGAGTGAATTGCATCATGGTACTCTTTTTCTCACAGATGGTCCTTAACTGGCCCTACTGTAATGTGAAGTCAACAAAATCAAAAACAAACAAAATGAAGGCATCTAATTAAAAATATAAATGGCGACAATTTACCCATCGTACCCTGTATGTATGTATATCTATCTATCTATCTATATATATATATATATATATATATATATATATATGCAAAATATAGTAAAAAAAACTCAGAAAAGTACTTAGTGCTTTAAGGAAAAGAAACACACTCATCTAAAATCAAGGTAAAATATAATTATAGCAAGTCATTGGCTAGTTCACTTTGGTCTCTTAGTTAATCAGGTTAAAAGTGTCAGGATAATCTGACAAGCTGAACATGAACTAGCTGACAAGTTGTTATAATTAATTTTAGCTCTATCTTATATATATATATATATATATATATATATATATGCATAAATATATTACATAAATATATATATATATAACATACATTTTTGCACAAATCCATTATCTTTTACCAGAGTGGAAGACATTTTAAAAAAGTGTTAAAAATTAAAGATTTAATAACCAAAGTATGCTGTCAGTCAGTTATGTGCTTTCATGCTAAGAGAAGAATTTTTTACTAAATCTATTTTGACAGGATGGAAGTCAATCATAACTTTTTTAGTTTGTAAGCTGATAATATAACTAGCTTGTATAAATTTATGCAGATAATACCACTGTTCATGGACCTACTTTCGAAAACCAAAATGATCTGTGCCTTGTAGCTAACCTTACTACTGTCCTTGCTCTAACAGCTCAAATGGGAAAACAACTGGCTTGTAACTTTTAATGCCCCAAAAACCAATTAGTATCATTTCATTATCGCCATTCAGACACTAAATTTTCTTCAGTTATTATGATTATTTGAACTGTCAATGAGACTCTTCAACAGTGAACAGTTTCTCATTACTGTTTTGTAGCATACCATCGTGAATCTTATTTAGCAACTGCTTCTTTGAAGCCTCTTTTTCATTGTTGCTTATCTTGTAGGTTGACATCCCTAAATCATTTCGACAAAGCCTCTGCATGGTTCTCTCTGATGTTCCAACCTCTTTAGCCAATTTTCTCATTGAACTTCTTGGATTACACCTGAGATTTCAGGCACCAGTTTAATGAGTTTTGGTGTTCTGGAGGTGCAAGGATGCCCTGGTCTCAAACCATATTTGATAGAAAATGTTGTGTTGTATCGATCAAGTGAAGTTTTGATAAATATTCTATTGTTTTCAAGTTGTTCTCCAGCTTTAAAAATCTCAGGCGTAGTCAGACCATTTTTATGTTACTTAGTTATATACTTTCTTTTAATTTCTATAGACATTCTTGCCAGTAAATACTAAAAGACATTGTTGGACAAGTATCAAACCATAAACAACAAGGTAATGACAAATATTGGAATGGAGAATTTATTTGAAATTTTCTAGCAATATTTATGTCACATCCTGTATATATATAGATGGCCTGAAGATTGTATTCAAGCATGAAACAGACTGTCTCTACTCAGTGTTGATCTCAGTGTCTACTTTTATATTTACATCCGTGATATTGAGCACTTTTTATCCATAAATATAGCATACCATTAAACTAAACTCTTATCATATATATATATATATATATATATATATATATATATATATATATATATATATATTTGGTTGGATAGATGTGAGTTTGTGACCCTGGGTTTCACGCTTTAGTGATCGTCAGACAATCTGACAATCGCTAAAGCGTGAAACCCAGGGTCACAAACTCACATCTATCCAACCAAATATGTTAACTCTATCTCTGATAATGAGCGCTCTCTAATAAGTACTACGCATATAATATATAAATAATTATACATATATATATTTATTTATATTTATATACTTTTCACACACACACACACACACACACACACATATATATATATATATATATATATATATATATATATATAGATAGATAGATAGATAGATAGATAGATAGCTATACACAATCAGATATTAACAAATGTCATTGATACTTCAACACATAGCATCAGTCATATATATAAAAAGTAAAAACAAGAACAAAATCTACTTCCATACCTGATGATATCTGTAGGAATAGACTAAAGCTTGTAAAAATTAAATTAAAAAGACCTTATGCAACTGGAATTTATAAACGGGGATCATATCATTCATATACAGGTTCGGGGTTGATGTATCTTATTTACATAGTTTGCGACGATGTATTCCCGCCATTTAAATCATTAACCTCTATATTTGTTTTTTGTATGAATGATTCATGAATTTATATATATATATATATATATATATATATATATGAATTTAGTACAGGTTATTGATTCGTTGGTATATAATCCTAGTGGATCATAGTAATATTAATTATTAAAACTGATCCACAGAGAGCTTGATGTTTTTATTTTAATAGAGCATATATATTTTTTACAGCTAAAAACAAAAATTACCTTATCATACAGATAGTCAAGCTGATGGGCTGATGATAGCAGCACACAGAACGGTTTGAAATAGACTATCACTATGTTGAGGTAATTTTTGGTTTATTGCCGTAAAATATATATATATATATATATATATATATATATATATATATAGTAATTTTCCAAATGTAGCTCAGATGTGGTTGAAAGTATGGGGCACCCAGTGAGGATTGAAGTCACTACTGAGTCTAATTGTTCAAATGAGACAAGCTTGCTAGCCATTACACCACCTCGTGGTGCCCAATATATATATATATATATATATATATTAGTGATGATACGCATTTTCTTTAAGTCTATTTGAAATAATAATAAATCATGCGAAATGATGTTTATGCAAACAGAAATGAATTCCCTTCAAGTCCAATGGATAATGGAAGTTCTATACATTAATAAACAAAAACAAAATGCTTCTTATTAATTAAACAGAATCCTGAAGTTTTTCATTAATTATGCACTGAATTTTCTGAGACAACCCAAATAAAACAGAAATTACATTCAACTGGACCTATTTTTATCAATATATCAATATGCAGAAAAGCCGATCTGAAATTGAATCCTGAAACATTTTCAAAATTAATTATTAATTAAGAAAAAGTATCTGCCTTAAAGGAAACACTTGCTATTGATTCAATGCCTGTTTGCAGGAAATTTTACCAGAACTGAAAGAACGTTTCTCATAAATCTGTCATTGTATTAAAGTCAAAAGCTTAACCACGCCTGGTACAGGGCCATGGTTATAGGATTGAACCCACTAGCATTAGTATTTACAAGAGGATAGTGGCTTGGAATGAGAAATTGGAGAGTCAAGTTTGAATTCTGGTTGACTTCATTACATTAACTTATGTGCAAATAACCTTGGGAAAAGTATGAATCCATCTCTTATCCCCTGCTATGGGTTAAATAGGGTAGAATTAGCAAACAGTCTAGGAGAAGGATGACTCTGAATTCAAAACTTTTTTGATTCATTCGTTTTCTATGGTTTATCAACCTTTTGCAGGCTATTTAAAGCCAGAAAATATTTTTAGATTGTAAGAATTTTTTTTGATGTGATAATGGTTTAGTGATACAAGTCTAATTAATTAACCCATAGCTGGTGGGAGAAGAGGTGGATTTATACCTTTCCCAATGATATTTGTGTATAAGTAAAAATAACAAACCCAATAGGAATTAGAACTCAATTCTCCAATTAAAAATTCTGAGCCACTACCCACACATGCAATGTTACAGGACCTGGTATTCCCAAGTCAGCCATCTAGGAACTGCTTAACTCAGAATTGCTTAACTTCTGTGATCAAATGGAGACTGGTGTTTAAAGATGACGGAAGCCCTGAATTCAAAACTGATAGATATACTTTAAGCAAGATCTCTGTTAGGTTTCAACCAAAGTGCTTAATTAAATAGCAACTCATTAAACAGTTGAACAAGGATCCAGTAATGGATTATGCAATAGTTGGATTTTCTTATGTTCATAGAAGATTCTATGATTATTCTAGTTTGACAAAAGGCAAGAATAGTATTGAACCCTGTGCAGTAGTGTGCTGAAGTGGATACATAGAGTATTGGAATTGCATCAGAGTGAAATAAAGATTTAATTTATATTTAATTTGAATAACGTGTTTGTTTCACGCTTCATCTGTTTTTACATATTTAAATGTCTTCCTTTTTCACATTTCTCAGTACTAGGTCCTATAAGTCCAGACCGCAAACTACTTGATTCTTAGGGGAATACAATCAAGAAGTTGACCCTGGCCATCACCAAACATCAAGAAGCTTCTTCTGACTGTGTGAGGATCAAACTCATTATCCATGAGGATCAAATTTGCTAGAGACAAGTTTGCTCACCATCTCTTTATGGTGGGCATTCAAAATTATATATTAAATAAGAGCAGTGTAAGCTGGTGCAAAGCCAAAATAATGGGGTACCTAATGAGGATCAATTTGATGGACTTGAAAACCTGATTTAATCAACAACAATCTGCAATTCTGTATCAGTAAAAATGCATTTGTAAAATGTTAAAGAAATCTGAAAAATTTATTTGTGTTGAGCTTGTGCAACAACAGTCAACTTTCATATATCATTTACAAGGCTAAGAAAAAATCGTGTGTATATATATATATATATATATATATATATATATATGTGTGTGTGTGTGTGTGTGTGTGTGTGCATGTGCGTGTGTGTGTGTGTTGCTCAGATTTAAAGACAATCTGAAGAGCAAGCTTACAGCTGCCAACATCCCATATAAAACCTTTGAGCAGGTGGCATTGGATCATAAGGAGTGGAGATCTAGTTGTTTCCATGGCATCAATGACTTTGAAACTGGCTGTCTTCATTGCCTGAAGGAATCAAGGGCAAAGACACAAGAAACATAAGCATTATTACTCTCCACCTTGTCTGAAAATCTTATACTTGCACCATTTGTGGCCTTGTCTGGAACTCAAATGTCATGTCAGGCATAAACACTTGAACTGATTTATTTGTTGGACATACATGCACAAGAAAGTCTATTTTATATATATATATATATATATATATATATGTCTGTGTGTGTGTGTATATATATACACACACACACACACACACACACATATATATATATGTATATATATATATACACACACACACACACACATGTATATATATTGTTATTGTTATTATTAAGGTTAAATTTAGTGTGTACATTCATTTGAGAAGACAATGAAATTTATATTAACAGGCTTGAGCAAATCATATTAAAGTTAGTATCAAATCTGCATTATCTTTATCTTGAGAAGCCACACTTAAAGGGAATGCAAATTCAAGAGGCACACACCCACATGCACACATGTGCATGCAAACACACATACAGACACACACACAGACACACATATACATGCACACACACGTTTATACACTTATGATTCAGTTGTATGGACTTACCTGGTAAGCATGTGAGGTTCTTTTACTTTTCATCTGAAGACCATATATAACTTTATTTACACTTGGACTAACATCCTCATCTTTGTTGTTATTATTGGGTTGTCATGCTCTCTGATCTTTTTCAGTTGGCTATCAATCTAGTTAACCTTCATGGAATTTTGAACTTAACCTTTAATTAATCTACAATGGTAGATTTTTATCATTCTGCAGTCCAGATATATTGTGTCTTACTTTTTCTTTGTTTTATATTTGGATGATAAAGAATGGAATGGTTATCTGAAAATTTCACTGTTTCATGCTTGACTAAATGTGATTGAAAAATGAACATTTGTTAAGAAAAATAAATGATTTTTTTCCGTTAAGCTCTTGACAGATTGAAGTAGATACATATAAACCCACAGGTATCAAATACAGAATATATGGTTGATATGGAGGGGAAGTGATGCTCAAAACAGAAAGCAGATTTTTATTTTTGCTTTATTAACGTTCACAACTGTCTGACAAGTTTTGATGTGGCGCAAATCAGAAAGAGATTATGGTAGAAAGATTTATTCTCCTTATTTTTTCATGTCTGCATTTTGAGATGAGCTCGGATCATTTATTTAATAATTTATTTTGGTCTGGGAAGGTAATGATAGCTATTTTTTCCTCCAAGCAAAGTTTGCAAGTTTTGGATTGGTTGTTGTAGGCTGATCATCTTTCCCTTATTTTCCAAGGTGTGATGTGCATTTTATTTTTAATTTCCCATATATACTTAGAAAGCATTGTGCTGTTTGCGTATTTACTATTTGTGAAAGATGTTTTGTGTGCATAATTTCTTTGTTTCAAGGGTCCTTCAGTTACTATGTATACTTTTTCTTCATTATCTGGTGATTTTATTGTGGCTTGGTATATTACGTTGTTTTGTAAGCAATTACTGTTTAAGGGACATTCGTTCTTTATTCTGCAGTTAAAAGTAAAGATAATCAATCCAAATAAATAAATGAAGTAATAAACAAATTAAAAACTGTTCCCACCAAAATAATAGTTAGAATAAACTAGAGCAATCAACCCCAAAATTGAATAAATAGCTTTAATTATCTTCCCAAACCAAAACAAAACTATTAAATAAGCAATACAAATACATTTTTACTGTGTTAATAAAACACTGATTAAAATTAAAATAAATAAATAAATAAATACATAAGATAAAAAATAAAAATAAAAATATAAAATAAAAAAATAAGAGTAAATAAAACAAGCAAAATAATCTAACCCAAATAAATAAATAAACGAATAAACAACTTCCAGCAAAATACCCAGCAAAATAGACTACACTCAATGCATCACTGACCTGTATATATAAATACCCAAGAAAAAAAACAACACTCATGGCCTGATGATTGCATCTAGCATGAAACAGCCTGTTGCCTCTAAGTGTAGACTTTAATGTTCACTATTATATATATATATATATATATATATATATATATTTGTGTATTTAGGCAGCAATCCTTCTTTCATGCATATTTCATTGAATGCTACAGACAAGGTGCTTTGATTTAGTCTTTTATAAAATTTATCATGCGATCTAATCATTTTTCAGATGATAAATTATATAAAAACTGTTCAAATGTTCTTTTAATCTGAGTGCTTTTGGCTATACATTTAGCCATTTTCAAGTATGAAATATTTTAACTCTTATAACAGTTAAATATTTAATATCATTTATCATCTGAAAAGAAAAAAAATATTAGATCGCATGAGAAATTGTATAAAAACTAAATCAAAGCACCTTCTCTGTCATATTTAATGTAATGTGCACATATATATATATATTAAGACATTTTTATGTTATACATTCTTTTTATAGATACAAATGTATAACATAAAAATGTCTTAAAATAATTGTCGGACTTTGTCCATTTCAACTATATACAGTCAAAATTTCAGCTTTTCACAGTTGTTATTTCTAACAAATATTAGGTTTTAAAATTTTGACCCTTAGTTTTCGACGCTATTGTATATATATATATATATATATATATATATATATATATATATATATATAAACACACACACACTGGTACTAGACTCTCCCATCCTTTACAATGTATGAGGATATAAAAGTTCAGTTGTTAGAACCAAACAGACAAACTATCCTCACATATGATTTCATTATAGTGGTAAAGATTTGTACAGAACCAATCACACTTTTTGATAGAACCAAACCAAATACAGAGAATGCCCCCCAAAGACCCACATCAGATTCTGAATTCCAAGTTGTTCCTCTCCTATACTGATTGCCAATCATGACTATATAGATATATATATATATGTGTGTGTGTGTATGTATGGGTGCGCATATATATATATATTGCTGGTAAGTTTTTTTTCTTCAAAAATTTATTTCTGGTAATAATTTTTTACAAAGTATTTCTGGTATTAAAACCTATTTTTACACTTTTATAATGCTTTTTACCTCAGTTTCAGGGATAACAATTTGCCCATAGCTGGGACCCTAACAGGTGCTACCACCTCGGGTCAGGGTGGACCTGGGAACACCAGCAATTTAAGAAATCGTTCCATGCTCCTCAAACCTCCTGATCAAAACTTACTGTTGGATGTAGTTTATCATCTTACTCTGGACGCAGATGTAGTTCATCATCATACCCAGGATGGATGTGTGCATGTACATTTACATATATGCGTCTTTGGTACATATACATACACATTTGTCCTTTTACTTCTTATTGCTTTACACTTACCACTTAATTCTAGCTACTGCCATAGTGCTATGGCATTTTTTCCTTTTGATTCTATTTTTCTTACTTTGTATTCGTAAGAGAATAACAAGAAACAATTTAGCAAAAGTTATGGCTTCAGTGGATAACATTACAAATCACACACCATTTAATTCAGACAATTTATTTTCTTATTCTGCAGTCTTGTATTTTTATAAATAGACAAAGTTGTTCCCGTTTATAATCCACCGAGGGTCAAACAAATGAAACAGTGAACTATAAAAATATCATCCATGACTCTTGGTTATTAATAAAATATAAAATGACGAGAAACATGTTTTATTTATATATATATATATATATATATATATATATATGTGTGTGTGTGTGTGTGTGTGTGTGTGTTTATTACTGCTGAAATATTTCTGCGTGAATAATCCAATTATGGAAGAACAAGTTATTTTTCTGTCTCAATATACAAATATACAAGATAACTTAATAGACAAACACTGACTTCATAAGTCTCTTTGTTAATATTCCAATGTTTACTTGCATCATTCTCAGACTTGAAATAACAAAATTTAAAGGAAGAAATATGGTTACAGGTGTATGCTGCATAGTCAAGGTAATTTTATTATTAATGACTATTGTCTATATTTCTGGGATGAGGAGTTATCATTATTTTTATTATTTACAATCAAACTAATGTTTTTATCTTTGTTGCTATTATCACAAAGTTTCAGTTATCCTCTCCTTTGGGTGTCTCTTGATCTACATTGTGTTAAGTACTGAGTATTCTGCTTATATTGTTTGAACCTCTTTCTTTTTCTACTACACACCATGAGCATCAACTAAATAATTATTACTACTCTCCTCCTAGCAAGCAATGAAGCCACTTATATAGTAAGTGGCAGATGTTGATATATTTACATAGGTGTGATGTCCATTTTGGTCATTGTGCACATGAACCTGTTGGCCTTGAACCGGATTTCCTGTTACAGATACAGCAATTCGAACACACTTCATACTAGGTAAGCCATGCTCTGCATTACTACATAGATTAGCTTCAAGAAATTTCAAACTGAACCTTCTATTTAATCTTTCTTTATTTTATCTTACCTTAAGTTTAGCTTGTTCTTGTTCTGAAGTCCATGCCTAGCGATATGCTTATTTATTGTTCTCATTATTTCCACTGAATCTGAGTCTATACTACCTGGCCCAGGCATTGAACTATTCTAAGCTACTGTCCATATGGCTACAGAACAATAACATACAGGACTGAAGCATTGCTTTGTGTATTTATGAGCTGGTTAGTACAGACTTAGACTCACTGGATACCAGGCTAGCAATAACTGAGAACAAAACAAGATATCTCTAGACATGGGCAGCAGAATGAGAACACTCTACTCCCATTTATTAAATAAAGGTTTCAGTTTGAAGTTCTCTGAGAGTTAACTGGATTAAAGAAGGCTGAATGGTAGATTGAAGAATTTGTGAATATAATAGCAAAGATGAGGACATTAGTCAGAAAATAGAACAAAAAATGTGCAGAATGTATAATAAGTGAGATTTCTGAAACAAAAAACTGTACCAAATAACAGAAACCATGTCACTTGAGGACTACCAACAGCAGAAACAATTAAAGTGGATAGCACATGCAACTTGAAATAAGAGGTTGGAAGGAAACCTCCATCAATACTGGAAGGAGTGATAAAATTTTCTGGACATAAGTAACATAATTTCTTAAAAAAATTGTTTTAAACTTTAGCACTCAGCATTATTAATACTGCTTCTCTTTCCACTGCATTCTTTTTCAAACCTATCAATTGCCCTAACCTTATCGTTAATTTCACTCAGTTATTTTCTGTTGCCATAGCAGATTATAACAACACAAGTATGGAATTCAAACACTATTGTTCAGAGATCAGAGTCATCTTCAGTGGCAGTATAAAATCTTTTTGCCACAAATGAAGTCACATACAGAGTGATAAAGATTAAAAGAAAGATCTGGTGAATTTCAACTGAAAGCAGTACTGGCTGCTCAGTCAATGAATGACAAATGTTTCCTTGTTGGCTAATATTACCATGACCATTAATATTGAATTAGAAATGCAGAAATTTTCCCATCAGAATTTGTTTTTGTATCCCTTCTTGGTTGGGACAAAAATTTTTTTACTACCCTTATATATATATATATATATATATATATATATATATATATATATATGGCATTTATATGTGTGAAATTTTCTGATTTAGCTGATTGACATTATCTTCAGCATTCCAACTCCAGAGTTGCATAGGTGGACATGTCTATCCACTCTTCAGGAAGTATCAGCAATTTACTGCTTATATTTTTTGATTGTTTCCTTTTTATACTTTCATTGGCCCGGTGAAATGAAGTCAAGAAAACAGACAGAATGTCATGGCTGAAAGAATCAGTACACATGTTAAGCTCTGATAATCCCTTCAGTAGACATAGCATTGAGATGAACACAATCTGGAAACCCGAGTTTAACAAACGAAGGGCACTACAACATTACACTACCGTTAGGTTTAAGGTTCCAAAATAACACAAGTGGATTGTCAGGGATGTATATAGCCTTGTTTGTTGAAACTTATTCACTGGCAGTTGTGAATTCAATCTCTGCATCAGGCAGTGTGAAAAACCTATATACTCTAGTTCAGTGGAAAAAACAGGCAAGCAACATAAAAGTTGAATAATCTGATGATCTTTCTTGAGCATAGAAAACAGAATGAGAATGATCAGCTCTTGTGGATTGAATAAAAAGTTTGGTTCAAATTTCTGAAGAAATTATTGAGTAGAACAAATACCTAAAGAAAGCCAGAGTGTACAATTGTCAAAACATTGAGTATAGCAACCAAAATGAATGTATTAATATGAATAGAAAGGCATATAATAATGATTTGTTGTGCAAGATTGCATTATGCAACACAAGGATTGTTTGTCGTATTATTATTGAATAAATATAATGGCGTAATATATTGATATTTTTTAATTTTCGTTATATAAAGATTACCTTGTATGATAAGAAAGATATAACTGCAAGGGAGTACAAGATATTCTAAAATGTGACAGAAATTTTGAACAGAGGTCATTAAACAGCTGAAAATGATATTGGAAACATTGGCTAGAACAAGAGAAAATCGACTTCAAATATGTTACAAAAAAGACATTTGATAAAAATTAAAACAGTAATAAGCCAGAAAAGTGGATGAAACAACAAGAAATTATTTGAAGAAACTGATGGTGTGTATGAAAACAGAGAGAAAAATACAGAATATTAATCACATTGGTTACACATGAAAGCAACCAAATTACCATACTTTACATATGAATCACAATATAAATCACAAAGAGAATCATAAAAGTTCGACAAATAAGTAATTGATTTTTATTGATGAATGTAGAGCTGCATTGGTTTGATATAATAGATGGGTGAGAAATAGCGTAGTGACATTGAAGACAACAGAGATATATCAATTGAAGTTCTGGGTAATCATTGTCAGAAGAATATTCATGAAAGTGGTGACCATGGCAAAGCACTAAAATTGTGTCCCTATTTAAATGTCTGATATCCTATTTGTGCAAAGTAAAACTATTAGTTTAAAATTACAATTCAAGACCATTAATATATATATGATAAATTATGGTACTTCAACAGGATAACTATATTTTATTTGTTATATTTTATTTGAAAAGAATTTAAATTTTGACAATATAATGATATAATATGAATGTATTTTCATGACATGACAATACAATTATCACAAAAACAAAGTTGTGTAAAGTACATATCCTCAGATTATAGGAAAATAGGCCTTAATTGTACTTTACATTTCCAATTGAGAGAAAAGTATTAAAATATGACATAATGGCACAAGAAGAAAACTGTTTTTAACACAGTATGACTCTAAAAAATCATCTACAAAAAGCATTTCAATATGAATAAAATAATCCATGACAAGAGAAAGTATAAAGGCAGCAGAAGACATTTTAATCAGTTATTGCACTAGTACAGTGAGAAGACAAGTGGAAGAAAGTAATTAAAGGTGTCAATTAGGCCTAAACCTGTAACTTCCTTGCTTTCATTGATGTAAATTTGTCAATCATGTCTTTCAATATCAACATTTTCAGTCTCCTCTCTCTCCACACTCTGCAATGCCAGGCCACACAATCTACCTTGGCCAATGGGTGCTCTTAACTAGGAGAAAATTAACTGCAGCTTACTGAAAGTTCACTAACAGCCTGCTGTAGAAATTGTAATTCTTTGAAGATTTGAAAACACATTATCATCTACATATTGAATAAAAAATTTTAGAAATTCTTCAAGTCTTAATAGTTTGAAATTGACTTGATGGCAGCATTCTGCAATCAGAAATATTGCCAGGATTTAGTGCTTAATGATTAATTAATGAATGTTATATTACAAAATTATTTATTCAGTATTAAGTGGTGTCATGTCACCACCACTCAGTGCTAGATATGGCATACACCCTGCTTGCTTGCCATACCTCAGATACATCACTGGTCATTGGAAATAGCAAAATTATAGGTTTCTTCAAAGAATACATTGTAGTACTTACCCTTCTGAATAACCCTGTACCTGTGAATGTGAATATATATATATATATATATATATATATATATATATATATATATATATATATATATATATATATATATATATATATACATATATATATATATATATATATATATATATATATATATATATATATAATGTAAATGCTTTGCATAAACTCTAATATCAAGATGTTTGTTTATATGTCACTGAGGGAGGGTTGTATCTGTTGGTCTTATCTTAAGATCTGTTATGTTTGTGTGTTTAGGGTGCTTGCTACATAGATATATATGTGCATATACATGTTTTTGTTTCTTTTTTAATGTTATCTACATCTAAGTTTATACTTTTTTTGGATGACTATCAAACATTTATACAATTTTCTGTCGTTTGAAGATCAATCAACATTATTTTTTATTTCTACATAGTAAATTTGTTTTTCCTGATCATTTTTTCATTCCATTCTTTTTCTTCTCATCCTGTTTTGAAAAGAAAGTTCTCCAATGTTTAATGGAAATATTGCTCCTGGGATCAAGTATATCAATATGTAGACCTCTTTAAGTTTGTTTGTTTCAGTCTCGTTGCAGCAATTAATCTCTCTTTTCATCTATCTTTGTAAGCAATTTCCCTTTTTTTTTATTTGTCTTTCCTTCCTTTATTCTTTATCTTTATGAAATTTCTACTTGTTATTTGCTCTTGTTTTCCTATTTTCTCTTTTCCTTACCTATTTTTCATCATTTATTCTTCCTTTCGTGAATGCAATCTTCTTTTCAGTCCTTTGTGCAGATATGTTCTTTTTATAGACTTGATGATTTATCTTTTGCACTTTTTTTAATTGTAACACTTTTGTCCTTTTGTTCCTATTCTCTCTACTTTTATTTGTTCTCTGTTAATTTCAAAACTTTGGTTTTCATTCTCAGCTATAAACCTTTTTCCTTACTTTTTTCTATCTTAAATTTATTCCATCCTTCATTTTTTCTTTCATTTTTACTTATTATTCTATTTTTCAAACTGAATTTCTTCTTCATTCTTTTCTTGTCCAACAATTTATTTTTTCATTCTTCATTTTTATTACTTTAATGTGTTATTTTTTTTATTATTTTCATTCTATGAATTGTCTTTTTCATGTATACATTTTTCATTATTTCATTTGACCTATACATTCCACAATTTCTGCCTCCCTTCCTGGCATTCTGAAAAAAATATTCTCCCCCACCCCACACACATGCATATACACACATGCATACATATTTACACATGCATACACATGCATATACATACAAACACATACGTACACACGTGAATACATGTACATGTATAGACACATGCATACACATGCATATACACACATTCATACATATTTACACATGCATACATATTCATATACATACAAACATGCAAACACATGCATACACACATACATACACACGTGAATACATGTCCATGTATAGACACATGCATACACATGCATATACACACATGCATACATATTTACATATGCATACACATGCATATACATACAAACATGCATACACACATACATACACACATGAATACATGTCCATGTATAGACACATGCATACACATGCATATACACACATTCATACATATTTACATATGCATACACATGCATATACATACAAACATGCAAACACATGCATACACACATACATACACACATGAATACATGTCCATGTATAGACACATGCATACACATGCATATACACACATTCATACATATTTACATATGCATACACATGCATATACATACAAACATGCAAACACATGCATACACACATACATACACACATGAATACATGTACATGTATAGACACATGCATACACATGCATATACACACATGAATACATATATACATGCATACACATGCATATACATACAAACATGCAAACACATGCATACACACATAAATACACATGTGAATACACATACATGTATAGACACATGCATACACATGCTTATGCACATACACATACATATACTTGCTTGCACACACATACACACATACACACATGCATGATTTGGTTTGACTTTTTCTTAAATTCTTCATTTCATTCTTTCACTTTTCTTGGGAAATGTTTTCTTCATTCCCTTAATTTTTTCATATTTTGGTCATTTTTCTCCTCTTTTTGGTTTCTTCATTTTTCGTTTTTGTTTTTCATTCCTCTTCCTATATTGTCCATTATTTTCTTCTTTCCTCATTGACTTTTCTGTCATGATATTTCTTTATTTTCTAAAGAACTCTTGCATTCACACTGAATTTTTAACATGATCTCTTCACTGGTAAACACAGAAAAAGACTTTAACTCTTGGCATCTTGACTTCAAACTGACTCAGTAAGATCAAAAGAAAAAATTTTTTCCTCCAACATAAGCTTCTTTTAATTTCTCCGCTTGCTATGTAAAAGTTTTCTACTTTATATAAACACATTTCAGCAAACTTTTAATAGCAGTTCATATAATAAAGTATCAACACATATTTTTGCACAGGTACATCATATGTTTATTTTAATTTATATATTTGTATAGTTGTATGTGTTTGTGTAAGTGTGTGTATGTGTGTGAATATGATCAACTATATGTATACAAACATGTTAACATTTAATATCAATATCTTCACGTTTATTTTCATTTACATTGGCATGCTTATATATGCACATACACAAATATATACATATCTGCATATGCACAAATACATGCGCACACAGTAAGACAGAGAAACATATAAATACATATGCACATATTTTACATATTTATACATATACACACAAGTCCACTCTCGCACATGCAGACATATATGAGAGTGTGTGTATGAATATGTAAAATGTGTGCATATGTATTTATAAGTTTCTCTGTATTTTTACGTGTGCATGTATTTGTGTGTGTATAGATATGTATATATTTGTATGTGCACATACCTATTTATACATATGAGCAAACACATACATACACACACACATACACACACATATATATATATGACACACCTATATATGTCTAGATATATGCTTTTTTGTATTTGTTGGTCTTATCAGATTTTATTATATCTGTTAAACAAATGCTCTATCGCAAATATTTTAAAAAAATATGAAGGGTTCTTTTGATGCAGGTGTTATTTGATAAACATATAAATGACAAGAAACATTTTAGCAAAGCTGCTCGTATGATAATTCTATGTTGCATAAACATCTGTAAAGATATCAGATATACAAAATGCTGTGAACTTGAAAATATGAAAAAATAAAAATGATTCTCTTGTCCAGGTAAACAAGCTGCCAACTGTTGTTTAAAACTTATAAATGCTTCCTTTGTTTTTAGTATAAACTCATATGTTGTGCAAAAGAAACCTTTATTGTTACTTTTGGACAAAAAAAAAGTACATTAAAATTGTTTATGTTTTACCAAAAATAAGTGCCTAGCTTTTATTACAATTATATATATATATATATATATATATATATATATATATATATATATATATAGTCAACTCTCCCATCGATATTCAACGTATGAGGGTCAAGCAGATCAGTTTCCAGGAAACCGACAGCCCGACACCGGCACATGAGATTTGATTATAGTGGTGAAGGCTTCGTGCAGGATCATCCACACTTTTTGAAGGGATGAATACAGAGACCTGGTGCACCAAACAACCCTCCGCAGGTTTTGAATTCAGAGTTGTCCTTCTCCTAAACCAGTTGCCATCCAAGGCTATAGAACTCAGTCTGTCCTGCTATTTTACCCATACCTTTCCCAAGGGTATTAGCCCGTAAGTGAATGCAATGGATTCGACTGGAATTCGAACTTGGTTCTGCATTCCTCAATCCAAGCCACTCATCCATTACTCCACCATGCCTCCATATATATATATATATATATATATATATATATATATATATATATATATATATATATATATATATATATATATATATATATATATATATATATATATATATATTTTGGAATGGACAAGTAACTTCTAATCATGACTTTTTTAGATTATAGCACCCATCAATTTTAAAAAAAATCCAGATGATATTAAATTCAAAGTGTCAAAAAAATTGATGGATATCTTAAAAAAAAATTCAAATTTCATATTCATTTTTTCAATTTATTTCCTCTCATATATTTAACTACAATGAATTGGGATTTGTTACTTTGTTAAAAGAAATTCAGAAATTTTGCCTGGAATATGTCACATGGGATAAAAATTTATTAACTATAACAGAGTTTAAAGGTAGTTAAAGAGATATATATATATATATATATAAATATATATATATATATATATATATATCTAAATCTTTTAACTACCCCTTTAACAGGGTCTGTTAAATTACAAAAGGAAAAGAGACATCAATTTTAAATTCATTTTCATTCAGATATATATATATATATATATATAATTATGAAATGAATTAAAAGAAAAACAGAAAACTTTAAGTACCATAATAACAATTTATTTCCCACAGCCCTTTTAAAGGACATGATTCCAGAAATGAAAAATGAAAATGAATTTATTCTTGAAAAAACATATGATATATAATATATATATTTTTTGACTTTTGAATTGCTTAGGATAATAGGATAGGAAAGAAAAAAATGAATATGAATTTTATTCTTGAATTCAAGTTTATGATATCCATCATGATTTTTTTGACACTTTGAATCTTAATAATAGGGATTTTTTTCTTCCCTTGCTCTAATCTAGAAAAAGTCATGATAAGAAGTTACTTGTCCATTCCAAAAACATAATGGTAATATAAGGAAAAATTGACTGCTACCAGTTCTGAAATTCCAACAAAGGGCAACAAAGATGATAGAAAGAAAGGGAATGTGAATATCATGACTCCTACCTAATTTGACAGAATGAAATAACAGGCTGAGTTAAAAAAAAAGAAATTCTTACCAAAGAATAGTGAAGGGTATGAATACATGAGATAAAAGCAACCAACTGAAAATGTCTCTCTGAAAGATTTATTGTATAATATAAATTCCCAACTCAAAAATTCTAACTGAAATATTTTCCATATCCTACATTTGGAATTAAATCTATTTTTTCTAACCTAAATTTTTGCATGCAGAAAAAATATTCCTGTTAACAAGAAGTAAAAACTTACTCAACAAAATGCAATATATTTTAGTAAAATAAAAATTTTAAATTTACCTTGTCAAAATTAATATCCACTTTTGATATCAGGAAATATGGTATATCCTTCCTGACTTTATCAGAATATTACAGTTATCCATCATATCATGCCGTTTTTATATTGGGAATATTACTTTGCCATTGAGGATAATATGAGTTTTTGTTAATTTTAGTTATCCATACTCCAGTTGCCTTATAATATTGTTGATAAATTTATTTTTCATCATCATTATTGGGGGCCTGCATGTGCAGGTGGCGTAATGGATAATGGATCAGAAAGAGAAATCGGAGAGCTGAATCTGAGTTCAAGTCAGGTTCATTACAATTACTTATGTGGAAATAACCTTGGGAAAGGTATGAATTCATGAATCCATCTCCCTACCGAGCTATGGGTTAAATAGTATGACTTGCATATTGAAAAATGTTATTCTAAAGATTTATTAATTCACTAGCAAAAGAAAAAGAATTATTCTTAAAAACCAGATATGTTTCAGCTTTAAATAACCCACAAAGGGTTGATAAGTCATAAAAAAAAACAATCAATGATTATTGGTTAAGGAAAGGTCACTCAATGCCTGTTTGACATTCTGAATGGATTGAAAGGTAACAGATAAAAGCTGTAAATTTGTTTACAGTTTTTATCTGTTACCCTTCAATCTTATCTTATTTTCTCAATATATTAAGTAAGAAGCAGTTACTATTAAATTTCTGTATGAATTTTTGTCATCGTGAGTTATCATTGTTTATATTAGGTACATCTGAGCTAATTTCCTCATTTTTGTTGCTATTATGACAACATTTCAGTTGCATGAAGTGTCACAGATGAATCAATAACATCTGTTGAATCTTTTATATATCTAAGAAAGAAGTGCAATAAATTCTACTGAAAACAATATAAAAATAAACATATCTAGAGCTTTAACCACCTTGAATAAAATGGATGTAATCTGGAAATCTGGTCTACAAGACAACCTGTACCAGAGACTCTTTTAAGCCACTGTAGAGTCAGTTTTAATGTATGCTGCTTGGACATTAACTTGAATCTAAGCTTGATAGAACTTACATTCAAATGATGAGAGCTATACTTAACAACTCTTGGAGACAACATCCAACTAAATCACAACTCTATGGACACATTCCTGATATTTCTGCAATCTTATACAAGTGCAGAATGTGCTTTGTAGGACACTGCTGGTGAGCAATACAAGAATTTGCAAGTGATCTACTGCTCTAGACACCTAGCCACAATACAAGACAGGCTGGTCACCCAGCAATCACTTACACTGACCAGCTATGTTATGATACAGAATGTTTCCCTAATGGCTTTCTGACCTTGATACAAGACCATGATGGCTGGGTTGATAGACTAATGAATGTCCGAGCTAGCATGACTGATTAATATACTCCCTGAACTTTTTTAGGTGTCTCTTGATATAGATAGCCTTCAAAAAATTTGAAACATAACCCTTTATTTAATCTATAGGTGTAGATGTTATTGTTTCTTTATTCATGTCTATGGATGTTCTTTTCTTTATTATTACTCAGTCATTGTTTGGCTTGATTCCATTGAGTCTAATCTGTAGTACCACACTCAGGGATTGAACATATAAGAATGATATTCTATATGGTGTATCCCCTCAGGATGATGGGAATCATGGTTTACCACAACTCCCTGTCTTTTATAGCTCTTAATAAATTTTGTCTTTTTGCTATCTCTCCTAAACCCTGTTCTTATATCCATTTTTCCTCATTATGTTCCCTACAAATCTCAACTACCCCTTTCTGATGTTAATTATAAGCATATTTTTTATTTCCATTTTCTCTGCAACTTCTTTGTTGCTGACATGTTTGGTTTAGGATATTCTCAGCATTCTTCTGTAGAACCATATTTCTGTTGCTTCAAGTCTCTTTTTCACCTTTGAGGAGATTGTCTGGCATTCACTGCTACATATGAGGACTGATATTATGTAACAGTTCAGCATTTTTTTGCTTTGTTTCAAACAAAATTTTCCCATGTCTTAATACTTTGCTTAGCTTTTGTTATCCTAATGGACCTTTGGATTTCAGTGTTACATTTTCCATCCTCTGTTAAAATGCTTCCCAGATATTTAAATTGTTACACTAGTTTGATTCTAGCATCTCTTATTTGTAATTTGGATGTTGGGTTGTTCCTTTTGCTGATAATAATAATCCATTAGGCTAGTGTCACATGGGACAATCTTGAAGCTAGAACTTGAAAACTTAACAACAACAAAGATGAGGATATTAGTCCAAATGTAAATAGTCAAAATTTTCATCATCATTGTTTGGTAAAGAAAGGTGACTGAAAGCCCATTTTCCATTTCAACTGGATTAACAGGTAAAAGACGGTATCTACCAACTGCCCTACACAGTCAGATGTGGCACAAAGCCGAATTTAATGTGGGATTCCAAGGTCCATAGGCTCAGCCAAAATTTCCCTGTAGACCCCATATAAATATAGATCGGGTAGGTATTTTCTGAGACGAGACTCTGCCCTTTGATATAGCCCTGTCTGGGGATGCTCTCTGCCCGGAGGTTGAGAGCTTAACCAGCCCAGCTGATGACAAATCTCTAACTCGCAGACTAGAGATTTAACAGGTAAAAGACACAAGCTGTAAAAAACAAATGTATTTTCTCAATATATTAAGTAAGAAGCAATTAATTTTTTTTAAAATTTATCCTGTTATTAAATATATATGAGACCACTACCTCATTTGAAAAAGACTCCCACCTCTTTGAGGGAGGGCTTTTATATTCTCATTCTTTTGCTTTCTATCATTTTTGTTATCCTTCTTTAGAATTTCAGAACTGGTAACTGCCAATTTTTTCATTATATGCCAATATACTTCTAAAACATTAATAAGTAACATTAATATTTTTTCAAACTGTCCTAATCTCTCAGCTTGGCTTTAGTCACTTTTGCACTACCGTAGGGTTGCCTTTCTGTGTCTTTTCTATAAATACTTTAATGGTAATTGTTTGGATGAGCTTTTTGCTATGGTACTAGACTTTTTGAATTTAAGTGCAATACTAGACTGGCATCAATATCTCATCAATTTACAGTTGAGCTGGCTAGATGTAACCATAAGTTCTATGCTAACAGTTTCTTTTCTTGCACTTCTCACTTGTGGAACTCCTTTCCGACTCCATGTTTTCTACCCAATTTTAATCTGCAAAAATTTAAATGCAATGTAAATTGCTATCTGGAGTCCTCCTGATTACTCTTTCCTCTTCCCTCTCATTATTAATGTTTCTGTTCCTAATTCTTTCACAACTTGTAACTCCTTGTGTCTTAGCAGCTTTACTACCTTGCATGGGGTGATAACAATTAAAAAATAAAAAAACAGTTAAGCAATGATTAAATTAATTTTTACCAGATCCTATATTTCTATAGCAGTTATCTTATTCTCAGAGGATATTAATTACGAAATTAATTTTTCTTTTCATTGGCAGACATCAGTCATAGTGAAATCAAAGTTAATTTTAGATGACAAAAATTGATGTTAAATCAGTCTAAAACCCGCTCTAAGCATACAAGATTAATTTCTATTTTATCACAAACAATTTTATGCTATTTTCTTCAAACTAAAACCTAATTGAAAACTTCAAAGAAAATATTTAAATTACTTCAATAAATTTTAAAATTTTCATAAAAATCTGTGATCAGTTTTACTTAAAAATAGACAACTGATCTACCATATTATTCATTTCATGTACAGAGACAATAATTACAATATAATGCAATATAATTACAGTATAAAAGCTGCTTTAAATATATAAGAGTAATTTTCTTTTGATACCATTTTATGAGAACATTTTTGGGTTATGCTGGCAGAATATACAAAATGTATCTCATCTCCATTCTTAGATATAAACAAAATATATTTTGTGTGTTACAAAGTAAAAAGCACTGACTTTTATATATACATAAATTCCAGCCTTATAGGAAATATTTAGTTTATATTGAAATGTTTAGTTGCTTTATCTCATATAGTTTTCTGTATTAGTAATAGTAGCAATAGGCATCAGTCAGTCTCAGAAGACTAAGGTGTCAAGAAAAATCCCTGTTTCAGCTGTCTGCTTAGGTACATTTTCTGTTTCATCAACACTGTCAGACCCAACTTATCATTTATAATGAACTATGTCAATCTTAATTGCACTATCTGAAAGAGAGCGCATAATCTGGAGTGATTAGTAGTCGAACAAGGCCAGTATACTCAAAGTCTCTGTTATAACAATTTGTTAGTTTGTTCTTGCACAACCATCAATGACTTCCAAACAGTCCTGTCTAAACAATTTCATTCACAAAGCTTTTGTCAACCTATTGTGTTTTCTGTTACTTTCCAATAGTGCTGCAATGGGGATAATTTCCCCAGGTCAACAGGCTCATATTATCATGAATTCATTGCATTAACAAATTGACCATATTGAGATTTGAACCTGGTTCTCGTGGTTAGAATGCTAATATTGTAACCACTCAACCATGCATCCACTTATTATACACTTATTCAAATCAATGTTTTCTTCTTGGCTGTGATAACCACAATGTTTTGTCTGTTGTATTTTCAACCCTTTTTCCGGGTACCTACTAGATTTAATAACCTACTGCAAATTTAACAACAAACACTTTATTCAATTCATGAGGATAGTTCTCATTCTACAACCTGACTGCTTGGTGGATATAAGCATTTGTTCTGTTCTGTACATACATTTACATGGTGGTTATGTGTTCAATCTCTGGTTAGGTAGTGAAATTCATTGGTTCAGTGACATGAGCAGAAATGACAGCACAAAGACAAATTTAAATGAATTATCATAGCCACAAGCATGAAGGAAAGGATTTGTTTTAAAATTTCCAGAAAGTTATTAAATATGACAGGCACCTGGAAGAGGCTAGAGATTACAATATCTGAAATGCAGTGATTATAACACTGAAGATGAAGATATTGTCTTCTGCCGTGTGCTGCATCACTACAGAACATAGGCAATCATGGCTTTCCACAACTTCCTTACCCTTGTGGCTCTTAGCACTTTTCTCCTTTTGCTAAGGTTCTGCTACATCCATTCACACAAGCTCGTCAAATAAGTGACACTGCCTTCCCTTATTTCTTTTGCCCTAAATATGTCCTGTGAGGGTTAAGTTTTCTAAGCCCTCTTTGCTCATTATCAGATTGAATAAATTGTTCCTCATCTTAGAAATTTGAATATTTTGAGAAATTTCGGATATTGAAGACACTCTTGAAGTACTTCTGATTAGAAATGGTATTTTAAATAAAAAACAATATAAAAAAACAGGCAAAATATGTTTAAAATATTTAAATTCTTTTTATATTTTAGATTTGTTTTAATCCCCTATCACAAATAGACATAAGAAAATTTTAAAATTAGCATAATAATGAGTCTCAAATAACACTTTAATAAGAATAGAACCCAACATGCTGTAACCTAAGCTTGACTACTTTGCTTGTTGTAATTGATGTTCATTTAACACACTTTAACTTTATTCTTTAAAATTTTCGTTCACAAAGCCTTCTGGGATAGCAATGCTGCTTGTCAACCATTTTATCTCATCTTCAATTAAAATTAAGAATGTTAACATCCATTCACCCAAGAATTAAAGGTGTTAGCTGAGAATCAGTGCTTGTTAATCTTATTATATTTCTGAGGCAAGGATTACTGCAATATTCAATTTGACATTAATTCCAGTGACAGAATCAGGAGCAACATAGCCTTCACTGTGTTATCCATTTTGTTAAAACTTCATGTCAATCATTTAGTCCTCTGGAAGCAAGTAGGCCACTTACAGAAATGAAGTCAATGGGAAATGAAACCAAATTGATAAATGATGATGACTTGATCATTTCTTTGTAGTGGAGGATTTTTCTTTTTAAACTATGCTAGCAGTTTTCTCATTCTAGGTCACAGATCAGGCCAAATACTTGATGTCTGATGACATGTAATGTCAGGATTGATGACATTCACTGACTTGTTTACATTAATAAGCAGATCAATGTTCTTGCTTTGATGTAGAATTGCCTTTGAATTGAAAGAATCTTTTACTGGAATTTCTATGATTCTGTGGAATCATAAAGACTGGTAAATTCTTAACTTGGAATAAGTTGGATATTGTCAAAATTATGCCAAGTGAAGAATTTAAAGTGATCAATCTGTTGGTTCTTCAGAAGTTGGTAACAGATTTAATAAAAGTGTTATTTGAAATTATGTGACTATTGTCATTATCTGATACATAATACCAAAATAATATCTTTATCCTTCAGTATCTGTCTATATTTCTGATCTGAGGTATTATGTACACTATTTACATTATTTGGACTATTGTACTCATCTTTGTTGCAATATTTATCACAACATTTCGACCGTTGTACACTCCAGCCTTCTTCAGCTGAAACATTGTGATAAATATGGCAACATAGATGAGGACAATAGTCTGAATGATGTAAATAATGTATCTTTATCCTTGTTATTTTGACCACAACCTTTTAGCTTGTGCATTCTTTGACCATCTTCATAATGAATGAAGTTCTGAGATGAAGTCTCTAGCTAATGAATTATTCAAACTAATATTCATTTTCTTTTTATTTTGATCACTGTGTGCATTCATTAGATTCCTTCCAGTGTCTAAACATCTGAGTTGGGGAATTGTTATTATTGATGAATTATTCAGAAAATATCCTTATCTTTGTTATAATGATCAGTATATTTTGGTTTGAGAATTTTTTTGGCCTTATGTTAGAATTGGAATTTCTGATGTTAAGTGTTGCTATTATTCAATTAATCAGATTAGTATTTTCATATTGTTAAGATCATTGTACTAATAGTAGACAGAGAAAGAAAACTGCAGAAAATCCTGGTCAAGTTAATAAAGGAACGTGGGAAGAAGGACTAACCATTAGTTGTAATTAAACAAAACATATGGTTGTTAGCAAGAGGAACATCCCAAGATGCATGCTATAAACTGGAGATATCAAAATAAAGCAAATAGATATTTAACAATCTTGACTTGGATGTGTTTTAACAGACAATAGAAAACAAAACATGGTTGTTAGCAATAACAGAGAAGATGCTAATGGAAATAAATGTAACAATAAAAAATGTTTCATCTTAATTACAAAAAAATAATGATAAAAACAACAACGATGGGAATACCAGAATTCATGAAATGATGGTAATATCTATTATATCTTTTATTGAATGTTGGTATCTATCTATCTATCTATCTATCTATCTATCAGACTGTTCATTATCTATCTGTCTGCCTATCTATCTATCTATCTATCTATCTCTCTCTCTCTCTCTCTCTCTATATATATATATATATATATATATATATATATATATTGGTCCATTCATTATCTATCTATCAGATTGTTCATTATCTGTCCTTCTGCCTATCAATCTATCTACCTATCTATCTCTGTTCATTATCTATCTATCTATCTATCTATCTATCTATCTATCTATCTATCTATCTATCTATCAGACTGTTCATTATCTATCTGTCTGCCCATCTATCTATCTATCTATCTATCTATCTATCTATCTATCTATCTCTCTCTCTCTCTATATATATATATATATATATATATATATATATATATATATATATATATATATATATATATTGGTCCATTCATTATCTATCTATCAGATTGTTCATTATCTGTCCTTCTGCCTATCAATCTATCTACCTATCTATCTCTGTTCATTATCTATCTATCTATCTATCTATCTATCTATCTATCTATCTATCTATCTATCTATCAGACTGTTCATTATCTATCTATCTATCTATCTCAATTTGTTTATATCTACCTATATGTTTACATATGTTTAACATATTCTCTCTTGAATGTTGGTACTTGTTTTGGGACTTCTATTCCTTTCATCAGCCACTGATTTTACACTGGTTTAATTTCTAAGTTCAAATTCAAAAGTACAATACAGTCATGTAATGGACAATAGTTCAAAATTCATAAAACAGAGAAGAACAAAAAGAATTAAAAGGATGCCTTTGTGCAATACACACTTGTTATAATTCTACAAAATTATTTTGAAATCTTCAAAAGTCTCACATATGACTTTATTTGTTTATTTAAATAAGGATCTATTTTTAGCAATGCAGAATCCTTCTTTAATAGCCAATGTGTATGGTGTGCCTGCCCTGTCGATGACAGAGAAACAATAAAAATTTCATTTTTGTTTACCTGATTGTTATTTGATAAATGTTTGAAAATTGAGGAATTTTTATCTACAACCAGATGTTTCATTGTACAGTTTTTTGACAAAGATGTTCATCCTGTACAAGGCCCTGGAGCCACTTGCAGTAGAGGCTTACAGAGTAAGAGGGTACAGTCTATGGAGATATGCGGGGAAGATAATTGGCCTTAGACTTGAACAAGTTCTGATTGTATTGATCGGGGAATCATCCATTAGGGAGTCAGTTCCACAAAACAGCTGAATGTTTTTTGGAAATAATGTACAGTGTGGTCCTAAAATTTTGTTACCCCTACATAACAATTTTCTATTTCAATGTTCTGTGGGGTATTATCAAGGTGAAAGTTTCACATGAATGATACAATTATAAAATAAATTAAGACATATCTCGGCTGATTTACAGGCAAATAAACTAACATACTCAAGAGTGATAGCTGGATGTGAACGGGACATGGCCCCATCATAAAATGACCATTATCTTTGTTTACGCATGTTCATGATGTGCAAGTTCCAGTCGAAAAATAAAATAATATTTTAAAGTGCTTCTATTTTTCAATAAAAATGCCTCTCTCCTAATTATACTCGTATCGTTTTTCGAGCCTGTTAAGCCATAAAAAAATGCCATAAAAGAGGTCACAAGGAAGTACACTAAGCAGTCAACAGGAGGCCAGGGAAGAGACCTGTCACGGTCAGGTTGAGCGGTCAGCAGCAGCCAGCAGCAGTAGCAACATGCCAACCAGCGAGAACTACTATGAAGGATCAACCCAGATCTTCAGCTGGCCTATGAACTATACCACAAGGTAGCTGTCCCAAAACCACATGTTCCTATTGAAATAAATCACGTAAATCTATTTTTGCTGTTTTCATATTTCCTTCTTGCAACCATACACTTGTCTATAACAATAGCAGAATACTCATCAGCTGAACAACGCTGTTTAGAGAGCCTTTGCAACAATCAACAAAGCACAGCTTCATAAAATATCTCACAGGACATTGTGCCACATCATTTTGTGCCACAAAAATGATGGTATTCCTACAGACCTTATCGATGTTAGACAGTGTCAATGAACACGAATAAACTGGATCCAGTACATGTGCTTTAGATTATTGTATTACTTGTTCTTCTATTGTTCTCATTACTTTTAGGTAGGGGTGATAAGACTTTTTGACCACCCTGTATACTCAAAAATGAGAAGTCAGACATTATTTATACTTTTCATATCACACCAGATATGGAGCAATAACATTTTTTTCCAAAAAGGTTAAGCTTTGCTGTTAATGCTGCAATCTTCTCTGGATTTTTTCTACTATTGTTGTCTTAATACATGGTCCAAGACTGACTCAAGATAGACGGTTATTAAGTAAGTTTGTTGTATAAATGTAAAAGAGACAAAAAGTGTAGATTATGAGGATATAAAGAAAAGATAATGGTTGACCCTAAACTTGACAAGCTTAAGTTTGTATTGATCTTGGAGTCTGTTCCACCAAGTTGTGGCTCTTGGGAAGAATTTGTTTGAATAAAAATTCCTTCTTAACACAAGGAAATAAGAATGATTCCTCCCAGTGCATGTAGAATGGCAGGTTTTAGCTTTGAAGTTCTGAACTGGTGGAATGTATAGGGTGGTCCGAAAGTTTTGTCATATCCTACCTCTCTTCCAAACTGTATGAGTTCATGTCAGATATTTGAAATATAAAATTATATTATGTAGGGTTGACATGACTTTCAGACCAACCTGTAGATAGAGTAGGCAGAGGCTCACAATGTTTCATCTTTGGGATGGGAAAATAATTGTTGGGTGGGAAATAATTCATTACCCATATATCAGTTATTACTTCCAGCTTCTTGTAGTCTGCCACTGTGTCATTTGTCATTGAAATGAAATTACCTTTTCATTAACTTCACAAACCATTTATGAGGAATACTGCTTCCAACCCAAACATGTTCATAGGCTTTATCAACCATCTTCTTTGCTTCTGCTACTATCCTGCCCAACTTGGAAAGGAAGAACATGCAGTGTTGAATATGTATCTTGTCTGTTAGTTAATATTTTTCTTTCCTTTTTCTCCTCAACATAAAATAAATGAATACTGAATGCAAATCATTTGAAACCAGTTTTCAGCTGTATTTTTTAGTTTCTAATTTTCCAAAGTAAAAAAGAAAGTGATGGGGACTTTATTTATTTAAAGGAATGGTATTTTTACTGCATATTTTTTTAATATGAAGTAATTTTTATGTAATACTGTTTTATATTTATTTTTCATGCAAATAAAAAACCAAAAAATAGAGATATTAGAAAATTAAGTGTTGCCTCTATTTTAAATAAAAATAAAGTAAACGTTACCTGAAGAATCCATAGGTCTGTATAGATGGGTGACAGATGAATCTGCCAAGTTTTCCCTTCTCAGTTGAAATGTATATATCTTTTGAAGAGCTTTACCAGAGAAGCTCTTTGTGTGCAGGTGACTGCATTGAGTCAAATAGATCCTTTACTTAGAGGACAATTGTTTGAGATAGAGATATAAAGACAGAAGAAACCAGAGAAGAGGCACGAAAAAAACAAAAAAATACAAATGGCGTGAAAAAAAGCTGGAGATAAAGAGGAAATCATAACTAAAAACTGTCAGAAAGTTTAGACATGCAGGGGAAGAATGCATTGCCTGAGAATCTTGCTATTTCCACTTGCAGAATGAATGCAAAAGATGACATGAACATCTGGGGAAGGCTAAAAGGAAGTGTATACTTACCCTGGGCAACATCCTGACACAAATTAAACAATTTAAGCAAAGGATCATTATCTTTGTATTTGATGCTCGGCTTGTGTATGATTGTAAATATTTTCATTTGATCCTGATTTGTCTTCTCCAGCCATTTTGAATATCTCAAGAACCAGTTGGACTTTCATGATATCATTTAGCAACTAAGCAGTCTTATTCAAACTGTATGAACAGACTTTTCTGCAGCGGTTATCCACTCAGAATGAACAGAAACTCTCTTGTGGGATAACTCTGTCCCTACTGAGATGCCATTGAATGAGCTTGTGTATTGTATGATTATTACATTCACAATGGTTGGGGCACCTATAAATTCTCCATGTCCTGGACAGGAATTTTTAACAAAATATAATATATTTCAGGTATGCTAGCACTTCTTAAATCCAGATTCCTGCAACTTGTGGCTTGTACCAACATTAAAATCACAATTCAAAAATGGCAGACAAGACTGAAGAGAACAGAACAATAAATATGATGACAGCCCAAAAGATAATTTTGTAGACTGTTTTGAAATATATACTACATTTTATATTTTATATACTACAGTTCACCCCGTATAAGGCTCTAGAGCCACTCAAGGTAAAGGATAACTGTTAAAAATGTTGATTAATGAGGTTTGTTATAGGAATGAAAGAGTGTGAGGATAAGGAGGATAGATAACAATTAGCCCTTTATTTGAAGAGTTTGACATTGTAAGTCCCAAGGATAAAAATGCTGGTTGGTAGTAATCCAGTGACCTGACCCAAAGAGTTATGAGTTCAATACCTGGCCACGGCAGAGGTGAACAAAAAATTAAAGAATTGAATTACTTAAGAGAAATAACTGAAATTGAGATATCCATAAAAGGCATGGCACGTGGAACTAGAACACCCTACAAAATAAAGGGTTCATTTCAGAATTCCAATATATATCACCTGAAGAAGACCAGAGCATACAACTGCAGAAATGTTGTGAATATGACAATAATGATGAGGACAACCACCCGAACAATGTAAATAGTGCAAATAGTTAACATTGTAGTGTTAAGGGAAGCATCCATATTACATCTTACTCAACTGTAAATTGATAAAACCTCATTACCAGTCTAGTACTGCACTTAAAGTCATAAAATCTCGGTACCATTATGTAGAGCTCATTTGAACAATTACCATGAAAGTATTTATAGAAAAGGCACAGGGAGGTAAATTTTATGGTGGTGGAAAAGTGACTGAAGTAAAGATGCCATTTTAGGGCCTATAATATTACTGATTCTTCTTTGCATTTTATGACTTCATTTGCATATGTGGTTTCATTAAACATGGAAACAGACTGAAGGGACTTGACTCCCAATTCATTTTGTCCAAGACAGCAAGAGTATTTCTACTTTGATTTTGTTTAAGTCTCTTGCAATTCACTTTGTCTTAGACATGGTTTCAGATATAATTCAGAATTTATTTCATCCGTGATTATTCAACAAAATAACAGGAGTGTGAATGAGAATCTCTTTGGTTGTTGTCTACTTAAATTTCATTTGCTAGAGCAGAATTTGAGCCTCCATTGTTTTTCTTCTTTTTAGATATTTCACTTTCTCTATTTGAGTTGTCATTGTTTTTTCCTTTTATTTTGGATTACAATTACCAGTGACCAAAAGATGGTAGTTCAGCCCTCTTGCTGGTATTTTACCTAACAAAATTTATGAGGCTTCTTCCATGCAATTTAAAAATGGTAAAATACAGTGTCTTTATCTCTCCATGGCCACCAAAGTAAAAAAGTAAAAATTGTAGTTATATGGAGTTGCTTCAATATAGAATGGAAGACCAAACAAGGTAAAGTCAAACAACATGTGGGATACGAAAACTAGTTGCATTCTCCTAAGGATTTAAAAACTTAATAATTTTGAAATTTTTATTAGTCAAAAATTGTTTTATACAGATAAAAATTCAGACACTGGAAATATATCTCCATTTAATTATTAAAAATTATCTGGTATAAATACTCACCATTTTTTACTTTATACGGCTGCACTCTTTCAATATCAGTGGTTAATAACTATGTCTGCAGCTGCTGAATTTTCATACAGATGTCATCTTAGAGTTTCTGAATTGTTTGGTTTATTGAAGAACTCCAAAGAAAATAATCTGGTGGTAACAAATCAGGAGAACATGATGAGCACAAAACTTCAAAATTTTGCAAAATTATCTGGTGATAAAGAATTTGGTTAAATTCAAAAGAAAATTCCATGATTTTGATTTAATTTTCAGTTTTGAATTTTTCTGTAGTTAATCTTTCTGTGTTAATCTAAGTTTTGAAAAATAAAATATAAAAAGTTTGACATGTTCTGACATTTATAAGTATCTAAATAACATTTAGGGACAGCCGAAAAGAGGCCCTATTGACAAGACTCACTTTTTGACAGGATTAGCTTACTCTGAAACAAGGTTACAATAGTCAGATAAACAGTGAGAACTGAATTCATTATGCTAGCAATAACTTTTAAAACCTGCTTTTTAACCATTAGTCTATAGCAGACGATCTATGCAAATATAAAATTTAGCTGAGGTCACAATGGTGATACACTCGGTTTGGATTTAAGCCTCTACCAAAAAAGATATAAATAAAGGTTTAATGAAAATATTGATTTATTATTTCCAAACGTTTCTTTTGCACAAGAATCTAACTTTAATCAGTGTAAGTAATGTATGTGAAAGTGTCTGCGGCAGATCAAATTTAAACTATTTTTACACAATTTTAAACACAGACTCCATAAAATAGAACATTGAGCAAAGATTAATTTAGAACACTTCCTCGTGGTGGGCTATTTTAATCCAAGCAATAGCAAGAAATCTCTGTATGAATTATATTTGAAATTTGTTACTGCTTGTCCAGTGTTCTGCCATTGGCAGGTTGTGGATGATGGATCCTATTATACATCAGGATACTCAATGAATTCCTCCTATGAGTATTTAAAACTTGGCAAATAAATCCCAAAGTGCTGTTAATTTTGAAGAATTGCCTCAGGAATGCCTTCCTTGTTCATGGAACCAGTCATCCATTCAAGAAATCTGTCTCTAATCATTACTGTTATAAGAGTACAAGCTGAATTTGTTATCATACTGTTAAATATTTGTGATAGTATCTGGAGTATAAACAGTTTCATAGCTGCAGTGCTTCTAAAAATATCATAACTGATTGATAAATTATAAAGGATTGTTGCAATTAAGGCCATGATTTCTGCACTAACATTTTACTCTTTTTTTTCTACTTCTTTGCTTTCTATCTTAATATAAATTTCATTTTTTATAAATGTTTTTGACTTAAATTTAAAAATAAATTACTAATAGAAATACAAATTTATGTATCTATAACTAATTAGTAATAAAAATAAAAAAAATTATGCATTTATCTATCTATCTATCTATACCAGGTGTAACAGCAAAATTGTCCAAACCGTGTGACAGCATGCAATAATTATCCATCCCACTAAATGTTTAATATCTAAAGAACACTAAACTAATTGAATTTCTTTTTTACAGCTTTTCAGATAAGTTATTTAGCCATCTTGAACCATTTGCCCTAAGAAACACTGAAAAACTCTTTGAGTTATTCACCGACAAAGAGAACAGGTTAAAATTGTTTTGTATCAGCCCCACTATGCCTTCCCAACTGAGCAATGGTGAGAAGAAACAGATCATTCAAACCTTTAGTAATAGTACCAATATTCATACTCAGGCTTCCATCTTCAAAGTCCATTCAAGAACCATCAAGAGGATGGTGAATAAGTTTAAAAAAGAAAGAAGAGTAAAGAGAAAAATTGGATCAGAAGGTCACAACAGCAATAGGGATTATCATTTCAACTTAGGGCTAAATACTTTCCTGTTGTTCAAAGTAGAGTCCAATAGTGTTATAAAAATCTTCGGGAATTCCAGTAAGATATCTTTAATCATTTGTAAGATATAATGGTTCAAATCTTAATCTAACAATTGGACAATTTTGGTGTTACACGATTTAGACAATTTTGCTCTTACACCCGGAATATATATTAATGTTTATTTAGGCAGAAACCTTTCTTTTAAGCATATTTCATTAAATATGATAGACAAGGAAGGTTTAATTAATTTTTTAATTAGTTTTTTCAGCATAAGTGAGTACAGAAAATTTCCATAATTATCATTGTCCCAAGTACTTTTTCGATCACTTATTTTCAGGGGGTTTCGTTTTGGGTCTTGGTAGTTTTCACTCACATTTTGACTGTTTAAGTTGTATTTTATATTTGTGTTGTTTTGAATAGGAATGCTTATTTGAAGCATCTGTGTGTTGAGCATGGTAAGAATTCACGTGAGCATCTTTCTACTTTTGAAATTTTTAACATTCCATTTCAACTGTTAAATAAGGTGAGGTTGATAGTAGGAGAGAGATGTTTAATATGCAAGGCCTTTATAATACCGAAATGTTTCCAGGAATGTGATTTATATAGAATTTTAGTATTTTCAACCAGAATTTTCTCATGGGTTCCTGTGAATTGTAGCTTGATAAATACTTTTTTATAATCATATAAGAACTGCCAGATTTGCTTATAATTATTTTAGAATTTTATCTCTCCATCAGTATATTCAGAGTTATGAGTTAAAAAAAATGAAAGCCTTAGTAGACAGGCATGATTGGATATGAGTGTGCAGCCATTATATCTTTTTGTTAAATTTCCCAATAAATTTGTGCATAGATAAAAAAAAATGTCTTTATTTCTCATTAGATATAGAATATCCTAAATATTTACTATGTTCAGGTCCATTGTTAGGCTTTTAGCCACATGAAAAGTTACTTTTCTTAAAAAAACTTTAAAATTTCCATGTGAACAGTACTTTTGTGTTTGACTGTATAATTAAGTGTATATATAGGACATCTGAAAAATCATGAAAGTGTTTATAAATTTAATATTTTCATTTTATTTTCAAATATATTAAAGATTAGGATGTACCTTTATTTTGTAGATTTAATTTTTAAAAAAATGAAATTATTAAGCAGGAATATTTTGTTAGAAACAAAGAAAAAAGTATTCAACTATTATATAATTTTTTTTTTCCCATGACAGTGTATGTTGGATAATCTCATAGATGAAGAAGAGACTTGAGGCAACAAAAATGTGATTCTACAGACAGATACTGAGAATGCCATGGACTGAACACATGAATAACAAGGAAGCTTTAAGAAAAATGTGTGCAAAAAAATACACTTGTACTGATCAGAAAGAGATGATTGAAATTTCTAGGATATATAATGAGGAAAGAGAGCTTGAAGAATTTGACACAGTGAAGACAGTTGAGTAATAGATAGCAGCTTGGATTGAGAAATCAGAGAGCTGAGTTCAAATTCCATTCGAGTCCATTACATTCACTTATATGCTAATACCCTAGGGAAAGGTATGAATCCTCTTTTCTTCTCCCCCCAGCTATGGGTAAATAGCAGGACAGACCGGATTTTATAGCCTTGGATTGTAACTGCTCTTCTGCAGAAAGAAATGGCAACATACCGTCAGAAAAAAATCTGCCTTATTCATGTATCAAAAGATACGTGATCACCTAAGCGTGATCACGCATGGCACATAACTGACTGAAGGCCATAATGAAGGAAAGAGGAGAAGAGGTAAGCAGCTAGTAACCTACATAAGAAGCTTGTGCAAATGGCTGGCAGAATAGGGTCTTGGAGGGGTGATGAAAAGAACAAAACTTAATACAAAAATAGGAAGTTATGGAGAGCCATGATTGTCCACGTTTTGAATTGATACAACATGTAGAAGAAGAAGAAATAATTAAACATTCTTAATAGAGAGAAGCATTATATTGTTAAATAATTGTTGAGCTTTTTAAACATTGAAATCGCTCTTTTCGTGAATATCCTTGTGGTCAAACTGACTTCAATAAATCTAACCTCTAGAGCAATGAGAGTTGCAGTGGTACTAATAATAAAAATGACAGTAGCAGTTAATCCAAGATAAATAATCCCAGGTCTCAGTTTAAGCTGCTATGAAATGCACGCAGAGAGAAAGTAACTCAAATCGGTAATGAGGAAGATGGGAACTGTTAACATAGATACAGTCGGCCAGTGAAGAAGATTATTAAAGACATATAGCCAATGTTGCTTCATAGGAAAATTTGAGATATGGTTCCAATTGAGAAATGGCATATCTACTGATTCTTCTCGAGAGATTTGCCAGGGGAAATCTTGGTTGGAGAAATTGGGTAAGAGTTATGACCAGGATCAATTTGAGAAGGAAGAAACCTGATCAAAATTGGTCTACATAAAGAGAGATCTTTGAACGCTTTCCCAACCTTTAAGTAGTCCCCAGAATGCATCTCTGGGGAAATAAGGTGGAGAAGCAGTTCTTGCAAGTAGATTAAGTCAAGGCCAATCACACTGATCACAGAGTCAGGGTTAGCAGATTGTGATAGCTATCCAAGTTTCAAGAAGAAAAACAAGAAAATTGTATCCAATTATAGAATTAATGATTTTGAAACCATTTTTTTTTATATATGTTTTACTGTGACTAACAATATGAATAATGAGCTATAGTAAAATAGGGATTAATATATTTAAACACAAGGAAATATATTAAAGAAAAATATGATTTTATTTAAAAAAAGTATAACACAATTTTTATAGATTTTATTTTATTTTTAATTTTATACAGCAAGATTCACCATTTACAAAGCCCTGGGGCCACTTGAGGCATAGGGTTACATTAAGGAGTAGTTTATATAGATAGGAGGGGTTAACTCTAGACTTGCGCAGGTTAAGATTGTAGTGATTGGGAAAACATCCTCTTGGACATTCATCATAACTGGAGGTAGTTTGGGGTCTGATTGGCAGTAATAGAATGTAACCATCTGGTTAGTACCATTTTATCAAGTTTTCTTAAACCTTGAATATATTATCAGTGCTACTAATTTTAAGACTCTGAAATAACTGGAAATATTTTATCTTGTATTAGATTTTTTTATTGTTACAACTTTGAATATAAATCCTCAAATTTTTTATATTTGAGAGAACCAAAGTTTTCTCAGCTTAGATAAAAATAATTTGAAATGAAAATTAAACTCATCAGTAAGAAGTATACTGTCTGTGTACAAAATTATATATATATATATATATATATATATATATATATATATATATATGTGTGTGTGTGTGTGTGTGTGTGTGTGTTATTTTTAATTTATTTTGTTTAAATGTTATTTTTGATAGATACTCATATTCAAGTAGAAGCTCTGTTTTTTGTTAATTAAACAATATTTTTTATCCAAATACATCTACTGGCATGAATATTCAAGAAAACTTGTCAGAAAAATATGCATACTCTGGCAGGAAATTTTCAATCACCCTGTATATATATATATATATATATATATATGTATACCAGGTATAACAGCAAGATTGTCAAAACTGTGTAACAGCTTAATTGTCCATCCCATAAAATTTTCAAAATCTAAAAATCCACTAAACTAATTGAGTTTCTTTTTTCCAGGTTTCAGATAAGGTGTTTAGCCATTTTGATATCATTTATCATAAGAATCACTGAAAAACCCTTCACCTAGAAAGAGAACAGGTTAAAATCATTTTGTGTCAGATCCACTGTCTTCCCAACTGAAAAATGGTGAGAGGAAAAAGATCATTCAGGCCTTCAGTAATGGTATCAGCATTCATACTCTGGCTTCCATCTTCAAAGTTCATTCAAGAACCATCAAGAGAATGGTGAATAAGTTTAAAAAAGAGGGAACAGTAGAGAGGAAAACTGGATCAGGATGACACAACAGATAGTGGGATAATCATTTTAACTTATTGCTAAAGTAATCATTTAGAAAAGATCCAACTCAATTCAAAAGAAGTTTGGCAGGTGAGAGAGGAGTTTCACCTATGACAGTCCAAAGAGCAGTAAAACAAGACTTGAAAATGAAATCGTATGTGAAATGTATGAGGCATCTTGTTACTACAGGACAGAAAGTTAGAAGATTAGAGAGGGCGAAAATCATCTTGAATATGTTGGAAAATGATCCTGGAATAATATATATATATTTGAACTTTATTTCAATTCTTCATGAGCTTCCAATTCTTAACTATGATTAATTAATGATAAACATGTCATTTTCATTTATGATCGATTTTCATCATGATTCTTCTGTTACGCTTGGAGACTCATTATACATTCTTATTACTCAAAGTAGTGTCCAGTAGTGTTATAAAAACCTCAGAGAATTCCAGTAAGATATCTTTAATCATTTCTTAGATACAACAGTTTAAAACTTAATCTAACAATTAGACAAATAACACAATTTCCTGTGATAAGATTTTTACCCCTGCCTTGAATTCACAATTGTTGGTCACATTAATATTTTTTATTCATTTTTTTGTTTCTTGAAGGCAGTTGATATGGCAAATGGGCACAATGTCACACTAAAATACTTAATTATTTTGCAAATGTGTTCAAATGTAAAAACAAAACCTTGAATACTGTTTCAATTTGGAATTAGCATTTCTTTCTTTTTCTTTTACCATTTCATGTTTCTTTGTTACGCATCATTGGAAGAATATTTTTATTTCTACAACACCAAGAGAGAAGAATGTGAGTGGCCTTGATCTTTCAGTGGAGGTAAAATATTGATCTAAACGGTTTAACTTCCCTTGGTTCAAGAGAGACCAGCACATGAAATGAGAGAAATATTAGCTCATGACTTGATCCATAAATTCATGATGATTCCTCAAGATATCAGCAACATAATCATTAATTCTTATGATAGGCTAAAAACTCTATGATAATCAGCTCATGACTAATTAGGTACATAGACTTTATCATTTATATGTATTTTATTTTTTTATTAGATGCATTAATCAACACTCTGCTCCTGTGTAATATCTAAGAGATATTGTTTACAAAAGAGTTAGGCATTGAAATCCCCACTTTGAAACTAAAAACAGATTTCACCCCAGGATAACTCATTACTTCTTCTTTATGTCATGTCTCTTCAGGGCATAAGTGATCCTGACTCTCCACAATTTCCTATCCTTTGTATCTCTTAGCAATGTTTTTCTTTTTATTATCTCTCCAAGTCCCTGTTTTGCCATCTATTTTCCCTTTTTTTACTGTTTTCCTCTGCCTTCTCTTAATTTCAGTACATGTTGTGAGTGTCATATTCTCCAAGTCTTCTTTTCTCATTATGAAATTTCAGTTGCCTCTTTCTGATTTATACTTAAAATCTCCTTTTTGTTTCCATTTTTTTGAATACTTCCATATTACTCACATACTTCCATCCATGGTATTCCTAACATCCATCTGTAGAACATGTCTCTGCCGCCTCAGTTCTTCTCTTCATTCATGAGAATTGTTATACATTCACTGTCATATAGAAGGATCAATATTACATAACAGTTCAGCACTCTTTTCTTTGTTTCTAATGAAATTTTTCCTGTTTCTTAATACTTTGTTTAGCTTTTGAATGGCAACTTTTACTATTCTAATGTACCTTTGCATTTTAGTGTCACATTTTCTATTATTTGTTAAAACACCACTTAGTTATAACTCTGTACTTGGTTGATTTTGACATCTCTAATTTGTAGCTCACATCTTGAACTGTCCCTTTTGCTAATGACCATACATAGTCATCTTACAATTGTTGGTTGGTTCTTTCTTCCCGCTTTCCTTCACTACCTCCTTTAGGAGATCCTGCAGTTTTCTTTCTGTGTCTGCCATCAACCCAGCATTCTCTGCTTATCTTATGTTGTTCAGATTGCACCCACCAATAATAAATCCTAAAGAAATATTCATTAAAAATTAGTAATGACTGACAATGTGTCATCTAAGAGATTCAAACAACGTAAGACTGTCACGCTCCTTATTACTATTTTTATAAGCAAGCAACAAAAATAAATTGAAAGCAATATTAGGTAAAAATTACTAATAATGTTTCATCTAAGAAATTTATTGAAAACTTTAAGATTAATTATTTTTCTGCATTAGGAATAAAAAATGCAAATCTGATATTACAGTGTTCTTTATATATATATTTTTTAGTTATATCTTCCTGTGAAACATTTTTCCAATATCTTGCTTCCAAGCCAATTATAATTTTCAAGAATGTAAATGCCATGTTAATTGCCATTTTCTGTCTTCCTGAATCCTGTTGTTTTATTGTCATTTAAAATGTTCTCATTTTCTTCCACTCCCAGTAACCACTTGCATATTAGTGACATTATCACCTTGTTTCGTGTGAAATGATTAAAAATAAATATCATTATTTATTTCATCAGATCAGAGATAATATGGATAAATCTATTAATATTCTATCAATCTATAAACTTTAATGAATAAAAAATAGTTTGATTTTTGTTCATTTCCCCCAAAGCAAGGCACTGTAGCCACTAAGATGTAAAGAGTTACTGATTGTTAGAGAATATGAGAAAAAAACTACTATTAAGGAGAGAGAACAATAAAAGAACAAGAATTAAAAAGACAGAAGCTAATGACCAGCACTGTATTTGAATTTTTCAACATCAAAGTTGATTGGGAAGCAAGAAGACAGAAAAGAGTTCCAGATGTAATAAGTGCAATAAAAGAAACTGTTAGCATAAACTTATGATTGCATCTAGCCATTTCAAGTGTAAAATATTGAGACCTTGCTACCAATCTAGTAATGTACTTAAATTCATAAAGTCTCAGTACCATAGAGGAAAGTTTATAAGAACAATTATCATGAAAATATTTATAAAAACATCACAAGGAAGCTACGTTATGGTTGAATGATTAAAAAATACCAGGGTCGTATCAGTTGTTTGGATTGAGACTTGTTTCTTTCGATATAAATATCAATGTATTGTTTACATTTGATTGCCATTGAAAACAGTACATTTCCTTTTTAAAATTTAGTTATCAATGGTTGAATATAAAGTTATGCGCTAAAAGTAAAAAAAAAAAAAACAATATTTTTTTTACCAGATTAAAATAGAACAGTCTGCAGTATAAGTTCACTGTCACATGAGTCACAATGAACTCAACATTGCAAATTTAGTTTAAAGATGATGTTCCAATCAGTTCTCTTTGTAAAATCTTTGCATCTTGGGAAAAAAGCCAAGTAGCTCCCAAGCTCTATCTCTTTTGAATTGCTTTTATCAATGGCTTTCATTCAGTTTCACATCCGTTACTCTAACTGTTTCCTCTTCCACCTGACCTGCTATATTTATACCCCTTGTCCTCCTTTTGAAGAACAACCCCATTCCATCACAAAATCTCCATATGTCCTTCTCTTAAATACTTCCTCTTTTTTCTCTTTGACTTTTGCACACAGGAGCCCCAGTCTTGGAGGAACATTTCCTTTTCTACAATAAACTTTGCAATGCTTTAGAAAAAAAGTTTCTTTCAGTTTTAGTGGAAATGAACTCGCTTTATTCAGCCTTACATTTCTTGTAAATGAAATTCATTTAAAAACCTTAGCCAGACATTTTCTTCAAATCTTCAAAGAAGTAAAATGGCATTTTATCAGATTTATGGCACAAATCTTACTTTCAGGCTTTAGTGTTTCTCTTTATTTCCATGGCTGTCCTTTCATCAGTACACAAGATCAGGAGACTTGTTGTCAGAAGGGATTGTCTATCAGTGAACATTTCCAGAACACATAGTTTAGAGAAAAATTTGGAAGTTATTGTATTAGCCAGATTTTAAGCTACTGTATGCTGTATCAGTTTTCATTATGCAAGTCAATTTTTTGCAATAAAATTGCTATTAAACAATTGATATTTTCTGGATATATGTATATGATAGATATACCATATGAATTTCAACTTATATGATTTTATTGTTTTTGCACTAATTTATCTTACGATATGGAATTATTTTGCAAAATTAAAGTGTTGTTCATCATATTGCAAACAAATATATACAGTAGAACAACCCAATTCCAAACATAGCATAATCTAGACTTCCTTGGATTTAGACTCATCTTCAAATCCAAAACTTTTGTATTGACATAAATATGAAGCCTGTTATTCTTCAAATCAGAAAAGTACTCTCAATACCAAATATCTCAGATATCCTTATTTTTAACTTCCTTTACAGATTGTAATTATCTTTGAATAAGATATTTCATAAATCTTTAAACATTTCATAGTATCTTAGTTTTTCACAAATTACAATATTTGTTTAGCACAAATATTTTCATTACTATTGGTTGTCTATTATTTTTTGTACATTTATGTATTCAATCTACACTTTAAATAAAAACAAATCAACATTACAAACTACCTTTTGTATCCTAAACTGTAATACTTAATAAAAATGTTAAGCTTGCCACAGCAGCTTTTTCTTCCTTAAATCTGAAGAGTACCCTCAATACCGAACATCTTGGATGTTCAGTATTGAGGAGTTACACTGTATATGATAAGTTAATGAAAAAATAGGAAATATTTATCATTCTAACATGCTTCACTTTTATTAATCTTTCATCAGAGAATGAGATATGGAGAAAAAGAAGAAAATTATCCTGTTTTTACTTTTGAGTTGTTTGATTTTGTTTTGATCATGTTTCATGTGCATTCGACTTGTTAAACATATGTTAGTATAATTTGTGGCATTCGAAACTCAAAGAGAGATGATGCATTCATTCAAATATTTTTCTTAAATTTCACCCAATAGAAGACTTGTGAGCCACACGAGGTAGAGGGTTATAGTAAAAATGGTAATGATGAATGAGGTCTGTGACATGAATGGAAGTGGTGGTAGTAGGAAGTGGAGCTTAAGTGGATAATGAGGATAAATAACAATTGAGGAGGTTATGATGTTCTTGTGGGAGTCTGTTTAGCAACAAGATAGTTCTTAGAAAAAAAGCTGTCTGAAGGAAATAAGGGTGATTCAACTCCATGGAAATCTCCATGGTATCTCCTTGTGGTAAACAAACAACTGAACTGGTTGGACTAAAGAATGGAGAGCTCATCTGAACATTTGCTATAGAAAGTAATGAAAGGATTGCAAAATTGCTGTTGTTGGGTGGTCTATAATAGTATACTTATTGATATTTAATTTTTAATTTCAGATATTTAAATATTTCTATGGTCATAAGAAAGACATAATCTGAAAAGAGGAACAAGATATTGTAAAATTATTGAGTGATGGGAACACTAAGTTAGAAATTGGAAAATGTATTGTATTAACAGAGTAAATATTTCTAGTGACAGGGAAAACATTTATGAGTGAACACAAAACTTTGAAACATTTCTCTTAAAACTTGTTTACATAACTTTCAGGTAAAAAGGATTAATTAATTAAGGAATAATGAAGAAATAATAAGATTTATTACTGATAGAGGAACAATTCATATGTATAATTCTTATTCTTAATACTTTTATTTGTTTATATTAAATGATTATATTTATGTCTGTCTGTGTGAGAGAGTGCTGAGTTATTGACCCAACCAAGTAAAGATTCTAAACATGAGGAGATAAAGTTCTTGAGCTGACTATCTTGTAAACCTACTTCAGTACCACCATATATATATATATATATATATATATATATATATATATATTATTTATTATTATTATTATTACTATTATTATTTTTTTATAGGAGGTTATAATAAAAACATGTTGAAATCACTACAAAAAAGCTTTCATGTTACAATACTATAATTGTACTTCTTCAGATGATGATATGTAACTGGCGATTAAACCACCATTGCAATGGTAAGTAACTGGTGATTAATCACCAGTTACACACCATCGCCTGAAGAAGTGCAATCACAGTAATGAAACATGAAAGCTTTTGTGTAGCGATTTCAACATGTTTTTATTATAAGCTCTTATAATAAAAATAATAATAATATATAATGATAAATAATATACAATAATAATATATGGCTCTACTTTGTATTGAGCACTTTTTAAAAGTAAATGCTATGAACAGTGGAATTTTACTCCATCTGTTCTTTCTTATTTTTATTTATATATATATATATATATATATATATATATATATATATATATATATATATATATATATATATATATATATATATATATATATATATATATATATATATATATATATATATTTGGTTGATAGATATTGAACGCTTTCTAATAAGTACCATGTGATAATTATACATATATATATTTATTTATATTTATATACACTTTTACATATATATATATATATATATATATATAGATAGATATAAAAGTGTATATATAAATTGAACATGAAGTCAACACTTAGGTGACAGTCTGTTTCATGCTAGATGCAATCATCAGACCACTTGATGATTGCATCTAGCATGAAACAGACTGTTAACTCTAAGTGTTGACTTCTATGTTCACTTTTATATGAGAGAATCATGGAAGATTGTAGTTTAAAGACAGTAAAATCGACCTTACTAACCAAGCACTCCTCTGTGGCCCAATTGGTTAAAGGCACATCAGGCTATATGACGGTTCTGTGTAGAATACAGGTTTGATTCCTGTCAGAGGATGAATATTTTCTATGAAAATTTCTTGGACATTCAGGCTGGTAAATGTTGTTTAATACTATTTATTATAAACAGAGCATTTACTTAAATATTTGTATCTATTAAAAGAATGCATGAACATAAAAATGTCTTAAAATAATTGTTGGACTTGGTCCATTTCATAATGTGTGACATCATTTGTTTACATTTGGATAAGACATGAACAAATATGAATGTACATAAGAGAATCATGGAAGATTGTAGTTTAAAGACAGTAAAATCAACCTTGCTAAACAAACGCTCATCTGTGGCCCAATTGGTTAAAGGCACGTCACGCTATATTACAGTTCCATATAGGATACAGGTTCGATTCCTGTCAAAGGAAGAATATTTTTTATGAAAATTTCTTGGACATTCAGGCTGGTAAATGTTGTTTAATACTATTTATTACAAACAGAGAATTTACTTAAATATTTGTAACTATAAAAAGAATGTATAAACATAAAAATGTCTTAAAATAATATATATATATATATTTAATAATATGTGGAAATCTCCGCTTTTACCTGAAGAGAGTCATGAGACCAGAAACACGTGTAGTAAAATTATGGAAAATAAAGCATATACTTTTTTCTAAAAAAAACATTACAACCAAAAATGTTTGCGGCACCTCTCTTTTCTTCTTTTTAATATACATACTTTTCTCTCGTTGGAACCACTGCAACCTCTTATTTTTATGTATATATATATATATATATATATATTTATACACAATGAAGACAAGGAGTTTCTTTCTCAGTAGGCTTATGTTGTGCTTAGATACTAACCTAGTTATTTCATATATATACAATAGAACACCATACACATATATAGTGTTCTACCTATATACATGTATATGTTATTAAGCATTTATACTATCATGTCTATGCAAGGGAATACAAAAACCTACCAGGACTAAAATACAAAGACACCTTCACATATTTGAGGATGGATCACATAGTGGCACTACTCCAAATCAAGTTGCAACCATCATTATATATATATATATATATATATATATAATAAAAATAATAGTTTAAAAATAAAAATTTCAGATTTAATCCATTTCTTTAAATAAATTGTCTTTGTTTATGTTAGTATATGAAACATGGCATCGATATTAGTACAACTAGCAAGGTGAGTTTATTGTCATTTTCTCTCTACATTGTGAACTGTATCGATGATCTTATTGAGTTCACATGGTCCAGTCGTAGCTGGACTTCTTCCTGGGAGCATCTTTGATTATTTCCATGAAGTGGGCAGTGTTTTGGACATATGAAGGTGACTTTCCTATTACTATTTCCTGTTTTACATTTTCTAGCTTGGCAAATTTCTATGATTTGATTACAACCTTAACTTCATTGCAGAGAGACACTGGATGATAGTTTGTTATCTTACTGGGCAAAAAGTTAGTAGACGGGGATCAATCTGCTTTGTACTATTATTTGATATTTGTAAATTGCTCATTGCCATAATTCATAATTATTCTTGGGAGGAATAGTGGAGTAGTTTCCTATTGTATTCTCGATGATGATTTTATTGAGACACTGTATCTAGTTAAAGGTAATTTATTTTTGGAGTACATCTGCCCTTTGATAAGTCTTAATTTTCATCCAACTGGCTTACTAACCAATCTCCTTGTACACACTGAAGTAGGGTGGTGAAGAAGTTAAGTCAACAACAACCTGGAAAGTAAAATAGCTATACTTGTGCTTGATATTATAAGCAAAAATTTAAACTATTCCCACTTGGTTATATGACTGTTACAGGAGATATGTAGATTTGTCAGCAGCCTACCACTGATAAGAATTTATAGTCTTCTGTGGTGCCATATGTCCATCAGGGACAAAAGCAGATAAAACTTCCAATTCTTAGTTAATTTATGATTTTGTTTTATACAAGTTTCAACTGAATTAAGTTCCTGATTTCTTGGTCTCTCAACTTTCTTTGAATCTTCTACCATGCTACTATTTAGTGAGATTGATTTGAAGCCTCTTGTTTTTCATTTGATTCCAACAGATTAAGCTTGCCAGCAATTTGACAAATGGCTGCTACTCCTACAACTAATTTGACCCTCTCTATTTGGAATTGTTTTGCTTAACTATCCACAATAAATATAAATAAAAAAAAATTAGTTAGAAATAAATGAAGCAACATAATTTATTGTGAAACATTGGATAGATTTTCAATTAAAAGAATAAAAATAGCCAAGAATAAAAACATGTGAACAAAATTAGTATTTTTGTTTTCTGTTTGTTTTATTTACTGAATTTTTTGATGCAGATTTAGTCGGAGTGTTTCAAGCACCTAACATATTTGAAACAATCTGTCAATGTTTAAAGACAACCTTTATTAGGTGAATCTTTAAGTGACACATACACAATTGAAAGAGTATTTAAATAATTATTTTTATATTCAACTGATTGCTATTGCAGCCTTTGTTCCTAATTTAAAATTGTATAGTAGATAAACTTACACAATACTTTTTTAAAAAGTGATCTGATATTAAATAAGTTTAGATTTCACGTTACTAAAAACATTTACAGGCTGTTGCCATTCATAGTTCATTCTTTTTCTCAGAGCTGATAAAAAGAGCATTGAAATCTATACAAAGTTTATTGATGCCATGATTATATCTAACGTTCTCCACTGATATGAAGTGGAATGACTATACTGAATCCAATGCTAGGTCAACAGCTAAAAAAGTTGGTTCATTGTGTCATGAACCTAAATCTCTCATGCATATTTACAAGTCTATCATTTGCCTATGGGTAGAATATTGTTTCTACATATGTACCTGTACCTGTAATGGCATTCACCCAGGGTGAGTTGAGCCGGCTCCAATATTGGAGTTTCATGGGAGTTTGGAATTCACAAGAGGTCCCCAACCCGCATGTATAGCACATGAGATTTGATTATAGTGGTGAAGGTTTCGTGCAGAACCATCCACACTTTTTGAAGGGCGGATTACAGAGACTACGTGCCACAAGGTTCCCAAACGACCCTCTGCAGGTTTTGAATTCAGAGTTTTTCCTTCTCCTAGACCAGTTGCCATCCAAGGCTATAAGAACCCAGTCTGTCCTGCTATTTACCCATAGCTGGAGGGAGAAGAAGAGGATTTACACCTTTCCCAAGGGTATTAGCATGTAAGTGAATGTAATGGATTAGACTGGAATTCGAACTCGGCTCTCCGATTCCTCAATCCAAGCTGATTATCCATTAATCCACCATTTCTCCTGCATAAGCTGCCACATATGGTCTGGTGTTCTTGCTATATTTCTAGTGATATTTGATAAAGTAATCAGTAATATCATTGGTCCTGATCTGAAATTTCGGATTCAATCAATTTCCCACCATTGTAAAATTGCCTTCCTATGGTCTTTCTGTAAATACTTTCATGGCAACTCTTCCGACGAGCTTTTACTCCAGTATCTAGACTTTTTGAATACGGTACTAGACTGGCAATGAGGTCTCACCAATATAGTTGAATTGGTTAGATGTAACTGTATGTTCTCTGGTAACAGTTTCTTTTTCTGTACTCCTCGATTGGGAAACTCTCTTCCGGTTCCATGCTAACCAGCCAATTTTAATCTTCAAAAACTTAAATGCAATGTCAATCACTTTCTACTGTGCCTCTCATTACACTTCTTGTGTTCTTACTCATTAGTAATGCTTCTGTTTTCTAATTCTTCTGCACACAGTAACCCCTTGTGTCTTAATGGTTTTACATCCTTGCTTGGGATGAAATCAATTAAAAAAATATCTATATATATGTGTAAAAATTTGGATACAGTGTAACCCGGATATAAGAGAGTTTCTCTTATATCCGGGTCTCTTATATCCGGGTTACACTGTATAACTAAAAATATATCTGTAAATTAATAAAATCCATACATTTACCTTAATAAGGTTCATCAGAGGACAAAACATGTTGGCTAAGAAAGATTCAATGATTTACTGATACATGTCTTACTAGTTAACCCATAGCTGGTGGGTAAGAAATTAATTCATACCTTTCCTAAAAGTATTTACATGTAAGTGAATATAACAATCCCAACTGAAATTGGAACTCGGTTCTCTGATTTTGAGCAGTTACCCATTACACCACCTGCACATCCTAGTATTCCCAAGCAATCACCCATCTAGGTACTGACCAGGTTCAACCTTGCTTAACTTTGGTGATTGTATGAGAACCAGTGTTTCAGCATGATATGGCTGTAAGCCCTATGTATATGTGTGTGTGTATAGATAAAGGGAAGTATCATTTAATTTCATGTTGCAGTTCAAAATTTTATAAATACACATTGGTGAAAATAAGTATTTCATCCTCTGCTGATTTTTCTGAGCTTGCCACCTTACAAAAATGGGAACAATCTATAATTTTCAGAGTAGGTCTGTCTTGAAAATGAAAGATAGAATATAAAAAATGTTCTAGAAAATCACATTATATTAATTTTTGAACATTTATTTCTTTTTTATTGAAAAAATAAATATTTCACCCCCTACCAATCAGCAATGATTCAGGCACCACAGACCGGTTATGTGACCAGAAAGCATATATATTAGTCCTTTTAAGCAATCATTACTCTTAATCAAGTACTCATTACCTCTATAAAAGTCACCAGTTCACAGAATCCTTCATTGAATCAGAATCTGGTCTCTCCACAATGTCCAAGATGAAAGAATTGTCTAAGGACATGTGGGACAAAAATGTATACCTGCACAAGACTGGAATGGGCTACAAGATGATTGGCAAGCAGGTAGATGAGAAGGAGTCAACTGTTGGTGCGATAATAAGAAAATGGAAGAAATACCAATTGTCTATCATTCTCCCTTGTTCTGGAGATCCATGCAAGATCTCCCAATGTGGAATGAACCTGATGATGAGAAAGGTGAGGAAACAACCCAAAACTATGTGGAAAGAGCTTGGACCAGCTAGAACTACAGTCATCAAGATGACCATTAGTAACACACTACGTCATACTGAACTGAAATCATGTAGTGCCTGCAAGGTCCCCCTACTCAAGAAAGCACATGTATAAGCTCATCAGTAGTTTGTAAATGGGCACCTGGATGATTCAGAGGAGGGTTGGCAGAAAGTGCTGTGGTCAGATGAGACTAAAATTGAGCTTTTTGTCATCAACTTGACTTGCCGTGTTTGTAGGAAAAAAAAAACCTAACTTTGACCTCAAGAACATCATCCCAACCATTAAGCATAGTGGTGGAAACATTATGCTTAATGGTTGGTTCTCTGCTAAGGGAATAGGATGACTACACCAGGTAGAAGGAAAGATTGATGGGGCCAAGTACAGGGAAATCTTGAGTGGAAACCTCCTTGCTTCAGGACACTGAAGATGGATCATGGATGGATGTTCCAGCATTACAATGACCCAAAACATATGTCTAAGGCAACAAAGGAGTGTCTCAAGAAGAAGCACATTAAGGTAATGGAGGGGCCTAGTCAGTCTCTGGACCCTAATTCTTTAGAGAATCTGTGGAGGGAGCTGAACAACCTCGAAAGCTTAAGGATTTGGAGAGTATCTGCAAAGAGGAGTGGGTCAAAATCCCCACTAGGATCTGTAAAAACTTGGTAACCAACTACAGGAAACATCTGGCTGCTGTGCTTGCCAACAAGGGTTTCTTCACCAAATACTGAGTTATATTTTGCTATGAGGTGAAATATTTATTTTTTCAATAAAAAAAAATAAATGTTCAAAAATTAACATAATGTGATTTTCTAGAAATTTTTTTATATTCCATGTCTCCCTTTCAAGACGGATCGACCTTGAAAATTATAAGCCGTTCTCATTTTTGTAAGGTGGCAAACTCAGAAAATCAGCAGGGGATGATATACTTATTTTCCCCACTGTATAAAGGAAAAAATTATGCTTTTAGTTTTTAAACTGTTGTAAATGTAAAAATCAGTTTTTCTCAATATTTATCTCCTTTTATTTAGAAATGGTGTAAACATTATTGTCTTTCATGTTTTTACTCAAAGCAAATCAGATAATGGAACTGGAGAGAAAATCTTCCCTTTCTTCTTTACAAGAATATAACATCAAATATTTTTGGCACCATATCAACAAAGATCATCTTGTTAAATGTTGGTATCATGAGCCGATGAACAAGAAGGAAGAGGTGAAAAATTACTTGCATGAAGCATTTAATAAATCTACAGTTAATTTCAGAATCTGTGGATTTTCTTAGAACTGATAGCGGAAAACAAAAAGGTTTTATAGAAAAATGCAGCTAGAAAGAACGCATAGTTAGAATCAGAAAGTGACACTTGAAATTTCTGGTGCACATAATGTGGAAAGAAGATTTGGAGATTGATATTCTTGTGATAAGTAGCATGCAGAAGGTGCAACAACTCTGGGCATTCATCCAATCAAAGAGTGAAATAAAAATTTAGTTTATATTTAATTTGAATAAAGAGTTTATTTCATGTTTCATCTATATTTACATATTTAAAATGTCTTCCTTTCTCACTTTTCTCAGTATTAGGTCATCTTACTTGAGTCTAAGGGGTATACAATCAAGGAGATGGGCCCCAGGCAGCACCAAACATTATGAAACCTATGCATATGATATACTGAAGATAAAAGATTCAGATTGAAACCCCAGTTAACCTACGTAATGAGTCTGTATAGTGTAAATGGATGACTGAATGTACTTGGAAGGATAGCAAATAGGCAAATGTTACTTAGAGCTACAAAGGATGGGACGTTGTTGTGGAGAGCAATTATTATGTATATTTCAGAAGCTTTCTAATAGTATGATGATATCAAACAACATTGTAACTAAAAGTAAGAAAAACCATAAATTTACATTTGAAGTACAAGATTTCTTTTTCAATTGAAAATACCAGATAACATCAATTTTTTATAAGAGTTCTCGTATTTAATTTACTTTCATCCAATTCAAAATCACTAATAGAGAACAAATTACTTCATCTCTTAATCTAGGAAAAACAAGGACAGTTTAATAAATCCTGTGTAGATTAGTTGAAAAGACATTAACATCTTATTAATATAAAGAGAAATGGATTCAAAGCAAAAACAACAACATTAACAAAGAAAAAGATAAAGCAGACAATATTCTTTTTTTTAAGTTCTTTATTTGATCATTTTAGCAATGGAAATTGATTGATGTAACAGATTTTATTGTTGATGTCTTTCATTTTTTGTTGTTTTCTTTTATTTTGTATTCATTGTTTTTAGCAGACAAATCTTTCTGATTAAATATTTCTTGAAGAAAGTCTTCCCATGGCAGGCATTCAAGCATGGAGAATTCTTCTTCGATTTTGGCAGATTGTCATCCATTTTGAAGGCTGTACGATAAATTAATGAGACAATGTTAACCTTAGATCATTACAGCAAGTTCTTCAGGGAGAAAGGGAAAGAGAAAGGCCCAAGGAATGATGAATGTAGATTGAGGTAGAAAAAGAAAGATAGAAAAAAAGGGAAACAAAGATATCAAGATGAGGGTGAGGTCGAAACAGAGATCAATAGGGAAAGAGATTGAAAGAGAGGTAAAAGTGAGATAAGATGAAAAATAATAGTTGGAATCAAGCATAGGAGAGATAAAGAGAGAAATGGGAAAAGAATGAGATAAAAATATAAAAATAATATTGGTTAAGAAAAGGAGAAAAATATAAAAGTATTGGTTAAAAATGGGGGACAATAAAAGATATAATGGAAAACAACTAGAATTTGATGTTGGGATAAAAAAAAAGATATAAAAAAGACAGTTTCATTGTGAAAGAAATAGAAGACATACAGTCTGAAATAGCAATAGTGTGAACAAAAATGGGAGGGAATCAAGCAATGAATATGGAAGAAAAAAGAAAAGGAAAGATCTTATTAGAGAAGATAGAAAGACAAGATGCAGATAAGTGAAGTTTTAGAAATTAATAAAAAGCTTGACTAAGAAGGTAAGAAAAAAAGGGAGTGCGATAAGCAAAAGCAGTAAAAAGATGAAGAGAAATCAGAGGAACTGGAAAGAAAGAATAAAAACAGCCATGAAACACAAATCCAGAATAAATAAAATCTGAACTGATTGATTGAAAACAAGTAACAGGCAGACAGGGTAGAAAAATGGATGCAGATCATGTTGGAAAGAAAGAAAAAAATGTTTAAAATCATAAGAAGAGAAATAAGAAAGTTTTTGAATAAAAAATATGTGAAAGAAATATTAAAATTTAATAAACTGAACTAAAAATAATCATTGCTTTCATTAAAAGTGTGAGTAATTTGTTACCAATATTAAGAGGATAAACTGTTTTTATGGAACACAATTTTCGTCTAAAGACCTAATCAATAGCAATGGTAGATAAAAAGAAACAAGCATTCCTCATTTTTAAAACTCCAAGAAAAGTAATTGCAATAATCTCTTCTGGCTAGAACATGAACATTTCAAGTGAAATTTCAGGTTATTTTTAAAAAAAATAGCATACCAAAAATAGCTGAAAAAGACCAAAAAAATAGTGAGATTACTGATGAAGACTAAAGTTAGATCAATATAGAAAAAGAAAATCTGTACCTTGCCATGAGAGAATGACCCTTTTTTGTAGGGAGCCTGATCTTCATCAGTAATTCACTTCTCTGGCCTTATGATAAATTAAAAATACCTCTGTTTATGTATACGCTTCCTAAAACCGAGATGATCCAAGCAAATCTCTTCTTTTAACAAAGTAAAACGATTTGCTCAGCTACCAGATGAACAATGGTAGAGAATAATGACTTAATATCAACTTGTCTGCACCTTTTCATTGTCTTTTGTGCATGTGTTTTGGATAAAAAAAAAGATTGTTTTTACCATGAAGCATGCAGAGTCTTAAGCTGGACCATCAGGGAAGTAATCAGAGACAAAACGTGTGAGAAAAGAACTCTACATACCACAGCAAGTAATTGATATGCTTGATGATTTATCAGAACTAGAATATGACAATGATTACTCAGGAGCTCAGGCAGAAGGGTTAAAACTGTTCAGGAATGCAGGGCTCAAAGGGTTAAGAAAGAAATAACAGAAAAAGTAAGATTAATAGAGAGGGTGAGAAGAAGCGAGAGATAATCAGTAATGTTTGGAGAGAGTGAGATGACACAACCTGTGATCTTGATATATTCAAGGTTCATATTGATATCTTTTAAATATTTATGATTACCTGTTTTTATAATTTGAAAAATGTTTACTTCCTCTTTTGTAGGAATAGGATAAAAATGAAATGAAAATCCTACACCACATCAAAAGGCTTTTATAGTCTAGCTTAAAAATGGCAAAAAAAAAGTCTTCAGAAATGTTGTATGCAATATAACCAACTTCTGTTTAGTTATGGCTTATGTTCTGCAATAAAGTTTTTCAATATTCCATAAGTTATTAAGACTCATCTATGCTGTTTCAACAGTGAAATAATTGCAAATGTAACATGAAATCAGAAAACATGTAGGTTAATTGATCATGCCTTTCAGAAATTAAGCAATGTGTTAAGAGATTAGAAAATGTCCTAGAAGCTAGAAATGATAAAAATGTTGAAAATTTATGTAATATCTAATCTCCTATATGCCAGTAAATGCTTGACAATATTTTTGCAGATGAAAATAGACTTGAAGGGATACAGATATTGTTCTACCAAAAACAAAACAAAACAAAGAAAACTAAGAGTATCATGAACAGAACATGCGACCAATGAGGAAGTTTTAACGAAAATAGGGACCAGAAGAAAACTGCTACTAAAGATCAGAAAAAATATTTGACATTTCTGAGATGTGAAATGAGGAAAGAAAGCTTGGAGAATTTAACACTCACAGGGTATAATGAAGGCATGAGAAGTAGCAATTAACTGATGAGAGTGAAATTAAAGAAAATAAATGGCAAGACAAGAGAGGAATAAGCGTTAACAACAAATGATATTTTATAAAGAATATCCAAATAGAATAAAATATATTTTTCTTCTATATGTCATGTCCCTTTAGGTCATAGGCGATCATGGCACTCCACAATTTCCTGTTTTTTTGTAGCTCTTAGTAAATTTTTTTTTTACTATCTCACATAAACCTTGTTCTTCCATTCATTTACACATTAAATACGTTATGCACTGGTTTTTTTCTGTCCCTTTTGACTGCAGTACATCCTGTGAGTGTCAAATTTTCCAAGACTTCTTTCCTCATTACATACCTTAGAAATTTCAGCTATCTCTTTTTGATGATATATATATGTGTCCTTTTTGTTTGCATTTTCTCTAAAACTTCTTTTTTGCTTGCATGTTTATTCTCTTTTTGATGATATATATATATATGTGTCCTTTTTGTTTGCATTTTCTCTAAAACTTCTTTTTGCTTGCATGTTTACTCTCTTTTTGATGATATATATATATATGTCCTTTTTGTTTGCATTTTCTCTAAAACTTCTTTTTGCTTGCATGTTTATTCTATAGCATTTTCACCATCCTTCTGTAGAACCACATATCTGTCATTTTTTCATCTGTGAGAAAATTATCCAGCATTCACTGCTATATAGAAGGACCGATATTACATAGTAGGTATTCTTTGTAACAAAATTTTCCTGTTTTGTAGTATTCTGCTTAAGTTTTAGAAGACATCATTCGTTATCCTAATGGGCATTCTATTTTTGGTATCAGATTTTCCATCCTCTGTGAAAATATGTCCCAGATATTTCAATAGTACTGGCTGGATTTTCGTGTCACCAATACATAATTTTCATGTTGGGCTGTTTCTTTGATTTTTTTTTTAATCATTTCACCCAAAGTAAGGTGGGTATGCAAGGGGTTAGAGGGAGTGAAAGTGAGAGAAACAATTGAGTATAGGGAGAATTAAGGAAAAGACAAAAGATGAATGTGATTCAAGAAGATAGAAGATGGCAAATGATACTGCACTTAAATTTTTTATAGTTATCAAAGAAGCAAGTCAACAGAAGGGAGTTTCACAGGAAGGAAATGTGAGAAAATAAACTCTTGGAGTAGATGTGACAGTTGCATTTAGCTATTTTGACAGTAAACAGGTAGAATATGTTTGCCAATCTAGTGGCACACTTTTTGTTTTACTGACAACCATATATTCTGTCTTCTTGCAATTAAGGTTTAGTCCTTTTTCACACTTTCCTTCACTATCTTTTGTAGTTCTTATAGTTTCCCTTCTGTGTTTGATATAAATTTATAAATAAGTCAAACAAGCCCAGCAACTAAAACTTAGTGCTCACAGAAAACAAAATCACCATTCAATTTTGATAGTGATCATGACCACCAAACTCCATTGCCCCATTGTTCCAGACATGCATGTCCAGTATTGGGTTGTGTAACCACCTCCATATCCACCAGTGACTTGTAAAACACAATCTTCCTTAAACCCAAAGGATGACCATAAAATTCAGATTATCTTCTGTTATGTGTATGTAGATTATTTCTAGTTTAAACCACAAAGATCTCATTAACATTAATCATAATTTAGCAATGTTTGCTCAGATAAACTCTATTTGAATTGTACCTTCTGACTTTGCCAACGCTAAATTTTAAATATATATTAAGAAAGATGTATAAATAATTGCAGCTGGAATGGTGAGTTATAAATAAAAATTATTATCATATGGTAAACATTATTTTCCTCTCATACAGTTTATAGATAATTATGATCTAAAAAATAGTACTTTGGAAAAGTTCCAAATTTCTTTTGCTGCTACTTGTATTCTGGATTTATTTACATTCTCTCCTCTGTTACTGTTTAGAAAATATTTTTCTTCTATTGTCTCTTCTTATTTTTTATTTCTTTTTTATCTATTTTCAATTTTTTTTCCATATCATCTAAATCCACTAATTTTTCTCTTTCATTACTTTACCAGTTTATATTTTTCTGTTACTTCTTAGACTGCTTCTTGTACTTTGAACAATTTCTTACGAAAAAGATACAAAATAAAGGGATACATTTTTCAATTGGAAGAAGAAAGGAAGAAAATACTTTATTCAATTAAAATAGTGTTTTGGTAATATTCTTGTTTTGAGATTCTGGGATGCAGTATTCTTATCAAAATATGAAAAGTTTTCTTTTTATCTACTGCTTTATACTTTTTTAATGGGTCCATTTTTTTTAATGAGTCCTTATATTCTTCTTCCATGTGTGATGTCCTTTCATGACATAGTCAATTATGGGACTCACAACTTCCTGTCCTTTGTAACACTTAGTAAAGGTTATCTTTTGGCTATCTTTCCTAACCCTGTTCTGCCAACTATTTACCCAAGCTTTTTAGGTAGATTATGTACTGCTTTCTTCTGTCCTACTTTTCTTCAATATATCCTCTGAGTATTAAATTTTACAAGCCTTCTTTCCTATATTCTCTAGAAATTTCTACCATCACTTTCTAATTATATAGATAAATGTCACTTTTGTTCTCATTTTCTCTAAAACTCTTTCTTTGCTCACATGTTCAGTACAAGTTATTCTCATCATCCTTCTGTAGAACCACATTTCTGTTGCTTCAAGTCTCTTCTCCCTTTGTTCAGAATTCACTGCATACAGGTGTACCAATATTACATTTAGTACACTTTTTTGTTTCTAATTAAATTTTCCTGTTTCTTAATACTTTGTTTAACTTTCAGAAGGCATATTTTGCAATCCCAGTGCACCTTCTGATTTCAGTGTCATATTTTCCATCTATTAAAACATTTCCTAGATATTTATAGTTATGCACTTGTTTGATTTTTTTTTATCTCCAATATGTAGTTCACATGTTAGGATGTTTTTTTTGTTCAAAACCATACATTCTGTATTCTTGCAATTGATGTTTAGTCCTTTCTTCTCACTTTCCTTTACTATCTAATGTAAGATTTCAGCCGATAAATTGGCCTTCAAATTAAACTATGGAAAACCAGAATGAGAAAATATTTTTGGAGGAGAACTGAATTTGTATCTTATACCTTAACCAGTTAGATTACCACAATTGAATGATTAGGTATGATTTTTATCAATAATTTTCTGCCTCCATTTTTCCTCCTATATTATAAGCTACCTCATAGTTAATATTAGTTATAATATATTTGATTAAGATTTTGAGAAGGACTACTATCACCATTATAAATATTTTGACATTTTCTTTTTTGATCTATTTTTATCTTTTCTTTTTTTAGCTAATGCATTCCTTGTCAAGATAAACAGTAGGAATTTGGAATACAATTTTGATAAAAAATGAAGCAATAAATAAAAAGAAAATGGGTCACAATATTTGTAATGGAGTTTTGTCAGCATGTATAGATATCAATGATAGTATGCTTCTTAAATTTTTAATAAAAATATTTTTATATTGATAAAATGCAATGTAATCCATATTTTAGTCAGATGGTCTCTGTGCCAAAAAACACTGACAGACATTAAAATACAACCTGTGATCTTGATATATTCAAGGTTCATATTGATATCTTTTAAATATTTATGATTACCTGTTTTTATATTTGGAAAAATGTTTACTTCCTCTTTTGTAGGAATATGATAAAAATGAAATGAAAATCCTACACCACAACAAAAGTCTTTTATAGCCCAGCTTAAAAATGGCAAATGTCTTGTTCCTTTAAAAAAAAGTTTTCAGAAATGTTGTATGCAATATAACCAACTTCTGTTTAGTTATGGCTTAAGTTCTGCAATAAAGTTTTTCAATATTCCATGTTATTAAGACTAATATCATCATTTTTGCTGTTTCAACTGTGAAATAATTGCAAATGCAACATAAAATCAGAAAGCATGTAAGTTATCTGAAACATGCCTTTCAGAAACTAAGCAATGTGTTAAGAGATTAGAAAATGTCCTTAGAAGCTAGAAATGCTGTAACTGAAGCTTCTTTTAAACTGTAAACTGCAAATTTGTAGGATCTCTATTTTTGTTTTTTAATTTGTTTCTGGTTATTTACTTAACCATATCAATTGAAGCTGAGGGTTTTTTAAGTGTTAAATTGCAGACCATCATAAAATTCCTCTTCCTGCAGAAGAAATAGCCAAAGAAGATCCATGCATGTTTGATGCAAATATAGGGTACCAATTGCTCTCCATACTTAACTGGCAAAGTATGGTGTATCTTCTTCTAGCATGAATATTTGGTTACCTTGGATGTAGCATGGTCTGGGATGTGCTTTTTTGTGTGGTGTGAACTCCTTAAATTGCTGATCATTCCCATGAGCAAATTTTGGATGTTCGACAAATTCCAACCATTGGAACTGATAAGATACTAGAGAAGACATAGATGTTCATAGTTAGTATAATGATCTTGAAAATCAATGTTCCATAGCAAATAGTAGGACATCAGAGAAAATTTTCTAAAAAGAGAAACCATGATCTGAAAGTGGAATGAGAGTAGTAATGGCATCATAAAAAAATAGAATGTGGAATTTATGATAAATTCTAAACCATTCAAATATCCCGGTATATGGATCTGGAATAACACATTTAGCATAAGAGATAAAAAAGTGAACATCAAATAGGCTGCACTAGGGATACTTTTCTTTTACATTGTAAGAAGCAGCAAAACCAAAATATTGACATGAAAACTTGAATCATGATCTTAAAAGGCCTCATCAGATCTAGACTCTCACATGGATATCATGCATGGCATCCAACTCATTCAGAAATGTCTAAACTAAAATCTGTATATAACTCTTTTCTCAGATTATTAAAAATGGTTTCAAATGAATGAATCCTTTAAAATACTTCATCAGATTTTAAAGATTGGTGCTCCATAATCACAAAGATCTTTACCAAATAATAAAACCCCACACCACTTGAAGAATTTCAGTAGCAGCAACAACTAAAATGAATAGCACATGAAGTGTAAATAAAAATATAGTCAAGATGTCAACTTTCCATGCTACTAAAAAAGAAGAGGTTTGAAAGGAAACTCATATCAATAACATAAAATCTTGAGAAAATTTTTAAGAAAAAGATTATATAAATTTCAGCCTACAGTAAAGTTAAATGTTTGATAAAATAAATGCAGAATTCGCTAATTTCAATACCGCTGAAATATGTTTGAGTTAATTTCTCAGTGTTGTTTAGATATGGTTATGCTACTAAGATTTGGGTATCAAACAGGTGATGCATTGGCGGCACTTAAGTTTAACTCTAACTATTGAAGAAATTCAAAATTCAAAAATCCGTAAGAAAGATCATAGCAAATTTTTCTTTTTGTATAAGGAAGACAGTTTGACTGAATTAATGCAGACTATCTCTCTATCTCAATGTGCCAATACCATGTTGAAAGAAAAATGAGAAAAACTGCAGAAAGGTATTCCTTTCTTGAAAAAAAAAATTGCATCTGCTTACATGGCTGGAAAGACAGTAGATATCTTGAAGAATTTATGGTTTGAATGAATAGACTGTCCATCTTGCTAACCAGATCTTGCTCTGTTTGACTTGTTACTAAAGTTTAAAAGGAGTTTGAAATGGAGGATTATTTTTTTATTGACTCAGAAATAAGAGCTACAGCAATAGAACAGTATTTCAATGACTGAATATCAGGATTTAATTAGAAGAGCAAAAGAACTTCAGAAATTTATTCTATAACATCTACTCAGACAGTTATTATATAACACATAAGATATATACAGATCATAAGCTTGCAATACATATATATATATATACAAATTTCTGTATTTAGGCAGCAATTCTTCTTTCATGCACATTTCATTGAATACAACAGACAAGGTGTATTTATTTAGTTTTTTATATAATTTCTCATGCAATCTAATAATGTTTTTTCTTTTCAGATGATAAATTATATAAACTGTCCAAATGTTCTTTTTATCCAAGCACTTTTGGCTATACATTTAGCCATTTTCAAGGATGAAATATTTTAACTCTTAAATAAGAAATAGTTTGTTGCATGTATGTATTTATATAATGTTTTCCTTTTTCAAAACACATTCAAGACATTTTGTCCATGTTCATAGTTGATATTATTAAGTGTTGTTTTTTTTTGTTGTTTTTATTAATAAGGCTTCCATTATTTTTAGCCTTTTTTTGCATGTATATGGTGCTATTATATTTGTGTTGTCAACAAGTATATTATGAATAATGTCCATTAGGTCTCCATGAATATTTAAATGAGAATTTTATTTATGAATTTTGATTGATCAGGAATACAATTCCTTAATGGGTATTTAAACAATATATATACAAATATTAAATATATATTTAAACATATATAGAACAATATATTGAATTATATATTACATATAACAACTGGCTAGCTTATAAGATGCCCTTTTTACAAACGCTTTTTGCCACCCTGCTTGCAATGAAGGTGTATTCTTTAATGACTGATCTCCCATTCATAATACTTGTTTGTTAGGATGCATCATAATTTAGAAAAATCCATCAATTCTTCTAGGCTACAACAAATGATTATTAAAAGATCTTTTTATGTTAAATGAAGGATATCTATATTCTTTTCTTCTTATTTTGTCTAGACAAAAAAAAGAAAGATAAATAAATGAAAAGAAACCGCCAATAATTTTGTCCAATATTTGATGCCTTCATTTTTGGGCTGACTGTTTTAACAATGACTCAATACCAGCTTTCCTTTTAAACTAACCAAAAATCTATATCCCATAATATTCTGTTTTGCACAAATTGATGTGCAGGGTTTCTCATTAAGCATAATTTCTATTTCATCATTTATTATTTCTTTGTTAAGTTCTGAAAAAGCCACCACCATTTATCCCATTTAGACATGCCAGAGAAAATACATTTAAGTTACCAATCAATTTATAGATTGCCTTGTTCAGGAATAATAAATGCATGCCTTGATTTCAACTTTACTTTGTCATTAATATACACTATGTTATTTTATTATGCAAGTCAATGATTTCATAAAAAAATTGCTACTAACCAACCAATGTTGCTAAAACTGTTAGGATATACTATATATATATATATATATATATATATATATATATGTGTGTGTGTGTGTGTGTGTGTGTATGTGTGTGTGTATATATATATATATATATATAGGTTCTGATGGATAAATTGTCATCTAAATCATGCAAAAATGAAAATAACACTGACATCTCATTTTAACAGATATATTTACCAAAATTACACAAAAAATATATTGAAATACTAATATCCTTTAATATGAAATGCAAAATGGTCTTTATGGCTAACTGAGTATAAATATTGGATGCCTTGTTAGCAACTTCAGTTTCCAGTATAATGAGTTTGATCCACACCATGTGTCTCATATCATGCATTAGAAATGAAAAAAACATGACTGAATCTCTTATATGTAATATTACTATTTTGCTTTATCTCTGGACTTCATCAATCACAGTTGGCTGGCAGGTGTGTAGCTTTTGGGGCTTTCTACAAACATGGACTACATTTTCTGCTTATATATTTATATGCCATGCAGTTATTTCCAGTGTTTGCACATTCCAGGTGCAGCTGGATCAATTACATGTTCGTTTGTATGGGCAACCACTGACATGTGAAGCATGGATCTCCAACATCCCTCTGGTCAACCCAACACCTGGTTTGATATTGAAGCAAAGTATATTCTGGGATAATCTGAAGTGAATCACATACTTACATCCTGACTCCATTTTTTTTCAAATTCATAACATTCCAATATTATAAATTTCTTTTTTTTTCTCTCCTAATGAGTTAGTATGATGCAAGGATGTGCATTGTGGTGTAATAAATATCAGTATGGAGTGAGAATTCAGAGATCCGTGTTTGAATTCCTGTTGAGTCAGTTGGATTCACTTACATTCAAATACTCTTGGGAAAGGTATGAATCCATTGATTCCCCTCTCAGCTATGGGTTGAATAGCAGGACAGAATAGGTTCTTTAGCCTTGGTTGACAACCAATCTACTGCAGAAAGAAATGGCAACCTACAGCAAAAAAAATCTGCCTTGTCAGTCACGTATCAAAAGATAATTAATCACCCAAGCATGTATCACGTATGGCACTTAACTGACTGACGGATGATAGGGTGATTGAAAATTAACTCCCTATTTTATGTATGATGGACTCTCCTGTCTTGTAAAAGTATAGCTAGATGGGACAGTCCATCATGGAGTTACTTTTCAATCATCCTGTATATTTTCTCTGACTAACCATAATAACATACCACACAATGGCGTTATGCCATATGGATAGAGTATGTAAGGAAGTTTTAAGACAAAAAACAACATGCAATTATATATAAAATGGGAAAAAAGTGGAATTTTTCTGGGACACATAATAAAATGGCCTTGGGGGATTTATTACTCAAGGGACATAACGAAGGCAAGAGGGGCAGAAGAATGCAATAAATAACCTACCTACCAAATAGATAAGCAGAATAGGAAATAAGAGGAATAGTAAAAATGATGCTGAATGTTACAAAGAATAGGAAGCTGTGGAGAGCCATAATCTACCACATCATGAAGGGACACAGCACATAAAAGAAAGAAGGATTTCCATCTAACTTTCTATATATCTATATTTTGATGAAATATGCAAAAACCCGTTGTTTACCTGCATAGATTTGTATAATTATCGTGGGGAAAGACCCATGTGGTGATTATTTACTGCTGTAAACAGTCTCAGTGGTTCAATAATTTTTTTGCTATTTCATCATTTTGGTGAGTTTAATAAGATTCAAGAAATTATTTGATATGTACAATATTTGTATTTGATATATAATGTAATATAATGATTCTGGAAAAGGAATTTGTGTCATTGATTATCTCATATAACCAGTAATGTAAGGTTTGTATCTTCAAGATTTTTTCTAGATTCAGGTGATACAATATATTTGATGAGTTTCCTTTTGCATTAATCATGATAACATATGTTTGAGCTTGAATGCCTTTAGTTATTAAGCCCTCACAAGTAGCTATATAAAAAATAAAATAACCAATGCTATTCCCGTGAGAAAATTGAGAATATTTTGCACTTGACATGATGAAGTTTTCTGTTCGGTGAGTACCACATCTTCTGACACCTGATCAAAAGTGTATCAGGCTGATTACATCAGGAGAAAAACTGACATTGTTTGAGGCAGATCTAGCTGGTTTCCTTGTATGCTCCCATAATGAGTGTTTGGTCCACTACTTTGAGCCAGAATAAAAGAGATAATCCATGCAGTGGGAATAAACCCTTCTCACCTGCTCCAAAGTAGATCAAGGTCATTTCATCTGCAGGGAAGGTGATGGCCTTGTTTTTTTGGTATAGAAAACGCATTGTATTTATTGAATATCTTTAAAGGGGTCACACCATAAATGGACAATACTATGCCAACTTGCCGGTAGTTATGAAAGGCTATCAAATTCGAATGCCCAGGTAAAGTGATGAAAGGAGTCTTGTTTCATCAGTACACTGCTCCAGGATATGTCCTTGGTTTCAACGGCAGATGTGCAAATCAGAAGAATAGGGATGGTGATCAACCAGTTCAAAGCCACACTTTGAACTGGTTGAATACCCCTTCTATTCCCCTGATTTAGCTGCATCTGACTATTATCTGTTCCCCAACATGAAAAAAAACTTGACTGGGAATCTGTAGCACAGTGATGATGATATCATATCTGCTGTGTACGACTTTGTTGATCAAAAGGATGAAAACTTTTTCACCAATGGGATCCAAGCACTGCAACACTGATGGAAGAAGTTTATGGCTCGCAAGGGGGACTATGTTGAAAAATAAACCTAATGTTGTCACATTCTATGAAAGTAACTTGTTCAGCCCAGGAACCCTCAGATGACCTTCATTTATATGATTACATACAGTAATATTCAATCTCCTTTGAACTGTTCCAGATTCATATAATTGGGATTTAACTTGATTTAACAAGTCTTTTTACCATTTGAACAACACAGAGTATTTTATAAATCTAATAAAACTTGTACATTATTACATTCTACGGCATGACATAATGTAACAAGAAAAGAAAGATTAATATTTGTGACTCAATGAAAATACCATTTCTCAGCATTCATTTTAATTACAAATATTCACAGCAGAAAAATAAACCTGTATCCAGTTCTTTCAAACAGTCTTGTTATGCTATAGTGTAGCATAACATAATACCTTCATTGAACAGATTTCTGTCTTACCTGTCATCCAATATAATCAGTCACTTATTGTTATTATTTGGACACTATAACAAGATCTTGCTTATAGTCACCTGGTTTCATTAGAATTCAAACCCAAAACTACAGATACTTAGCTCTAATATAGGGATGTATATCCATCAAATTGTAATAGCTCTGAAAGAAATAAATTCTCATTGTCTTGAAATAGAACCGACATACAGAGGTTGTGGCAGGGCACTTAAAGACATTTTAATCATGAAGGTTTGTGTATATAGACCTCATAACAATATAATCTATGCTTTGTGGTTCCTACCCTTGTACACCAAAGCAGCAAGAAGTGGAGAGAGAGAGAGAGAGAGAGAGAGAAAGCATCTCATTCTGTCTCAGACACCTTTTATCTATAAACGCAAGAGAGATTAAATAGTTCTTCTCTGTACGTCCTTCGTCATCATGTCTTTGTCTGCTAATTTCCTCCTTACCAAACCAAGCACAAGGAATAATTTTACTTCTGTGATTTATAGCATTTTTGCAGATAGAGAGAGAAAGAGAGAGAGAGAAAAAGAGAGAGAGAGAGAGAAGATGTGGTGTGTTTGTGAGATAGACTCTCAAGTAATGTTGAAAATGGAGCAAAGAGATAAATCAACTCTTTCTGATGAGACTTTAACTTCACAAATTGATTGCTAGGCCAAAGACCTTTTTATAGTTTGATATCTATTTTTGTCGATATTACAGATTTTATAAGTAGTGGACTGTCTGACAGTATAAAACTAATGTCATATTTTTCTTCGTCATGTAAAGTAAACCTCATAGTTGAAACTTTGTGTAATTTTAATTTTATTCGCAAGGTACACGTCGATACCTGATCAGTATTGGCTAGGTCACCGTGGAAAGTGGGTACAATGTTGAAAGACCCAAACCCCCTAATGAACCTTGGCTAGAAATATCACTGATGTAGTGTACTAAAGCATCCAAGAGATGTGTTTTATGAAAAGTTTAAGTCATAGCTCAGGCCTCATCTAATTGCAGTTTCATTCACAAGAGTTCAAATTTAAATTATAGCTCAAACTTCTTGTAATTTCAGTTTTATTCACAAGGATTCAGATTTAAATCATAGCTTCTTTCCTAATTTCTTTAACAAAGATTCAAATTGAATTCATAACTGAGGTTTTGTGTAATTTTAGTTTCATTCACAAGGATTCAAATTTAAATCCAAGTTGAAGGCTTGTATATTCTAGAATAGTAAAGATTTCTTAATCTAAAATTACTGTTTTTTTTTTCAAGGGATAAAAAAGATGCTACACTTTCATCTTTCAAAGACAATATTTATAATGTCAAGAGAATGAAAGAGGATTTTTCAGAGCAATCACCAGATTGTGACTATAAATTTAATTTCATTGTTATTTTTTCAGTTATTATCTCAGAGAACCTACTGCAGCTGGCATTGGAAAATATTGAACCTATCATCAATTTATGAATTATTCAAGCCAGCATCCTCATCTTGTCTGAATAATTCATGGAATAATAACAATACTTCAGACAAAACATATTCATCCTATGTTGATTTGATATGTCTACTCTGATTTACAATGAGAAAAACTTTTATTGTCCAGTTTGGAAAGAAAGTTTTCCTTCTTGTATTTGGAGCTTTTATCCCAATGTATATTAAAGAGCAGGGACATTTTTTAAGACTAAAAGCAAACAATCTATTTAGTAGAACTTACTGGGGCATTAAGTACTATTGATTTCTGGTATTTCTTGTTGAATTTGAAGATACTTCAAAATCTCTAGTCATGGAATCAACAGGACATATTTTCTGCAAGAGGTTTATTGTAGTCATCAAAACCATAAGTGGGTTACACCTGGTGGTTTTTGTTTTCTCATTTTTTCCCTCCTTATTTGATAAATCTTGAAGGGACGTGAGCATTAGAGCACTTCATAGGTTCCTACCTCTTGTTACTTTCACCAATACCCACTCAATAACCCCACTTTATTATTGTGTTACTTGTACAATCCATGACAAAACTTGTCAAGTTAGTTTTTACATTTTTTTCCTCTGCTTTTCTTGATGTTAAAATGCATTCTCCCCAATGTGAACATGATAATACCCTGGGGAAAGGTATGAATCCAACTCCTCCCCTCAGCTATGGGTAAATAGTAGAACAGATTGGGTTCTATAGCCTTGGGTGGAAATCGTCTAGGAGAAGGATATCTGTTAATTCCTGTTCTGTAAACCATTTACACAAGCATGTTGGTAGTTTATTGCTTCAATATGTCCTGTGAGTTTAAAGTTTGCCAAGTCCTCTTTCCTCATTATGTGCTCTAAAAATTTCAATTGCCTTTTTTTGATTCTAAGTATAAGTGTCCTTTTTGTCTCCATTTTCCTTAAAACTTCCTTGTTAGTCACTTGTTCAGTCCATGGTATTCTCAGCATCCTTCAGTAGAACCACATTTCTGTTGCCTCTTCTTCATCTGTGAGGAGATTGTCCAGCATTCACTACCATATAGGGTAACCATTATTACATAAAAATTCAGTAATCTTTTCTTTGTTTCTGCTAAACTTTTCCTGTCTCTTAATACTTTGTTTAACTTTTGGAAGGCATCTTTCACTATTTCAATGTGCCTTTGGATTTAGACGTCACATTTCCAGCCTATTTTAAAATGCTTTCTAGATATTTAAATTTTTATACTTGCTTGATTTTGGTGTCTTGTAATTTTTTATAAAATAAAAAGAGGAAATCAATAGTTTTGATACAAAATTTTCACTGTATAATGTTTGATCAAAGGAAGATCCATTCAGAGAGCTTTTTCCCCAAACTAGCAACTTGTGGAACAGACTCTTGCATGGGTGCTTCCTTCAATATTTCAATGTTGACCTCATCATGTCAAGGGTAAATTTTTATCAATTCTTCTTATCATCACAATGTTCACTTCCTGCCACTTTCTCTTCCATGCATATTATGCACTTTATTCATCATAACCATTTTTCCAGTAACCCTCTACAAAGAATAGCTCTCAGGTCTTGCATTGGGTGAAATTTATTAAAAAATAAAAATGGGGTTAATATTCACCATTGAATTAAATGCGTTGACAAAGAGGGAGAGTATGCTTACACAAATAAATATTTCTTACGTCAAGACAATGATTTATTGCTTTATTGTTCAAGCAACAAAAATGTTTTAGAGAAAATGGAAGCAAAAAGGAAAATTACTTTCATCAGGAAGAAATTTCTGGAGCACATAATGAGGAAGGAGGGCTTGGAAAATCTGATACACACAGGAGAGATTGAGGGAAAGCAGATGAGAGGAAAAAAGTGCATAACATACTTGATGAGCTTAGGTAAATTGATGGCAGAATAGGGTTTAAGAGAAATAATGAAAAGACAAAATTTATTAAGAGCTACAAAGTAAGTTATGGAGAGCCATGATCGCCTTCATCCTGAGGGAAAACAGCACAATGAAAGTGTATAGACCCATTACAGTGAGCAAGTAAGACATTGAATGTGCTGTACATTGTTCTGAAATATAAAAATTTATATATCATTTTCTCCCATATATGAACATACACAGAACACACACACTCTACTAAGCTGATAATTGAATCATCCTTGATAATGGCTAAAGGTATAGCCAAAAGCGCTCGGAAACACAGAACATTCGGACAGTTCTTACACACTCTTTGTCCAGAAAAGAAAGCTTTTGTCAGAACACAAGAAAAATTAAATAAAAAGCTCAACCGTAGTACCTTGTCTGTTGTTTTAATGAAACATGAATAAAGGAAGGATTGCTGCCTAAATATAAATATAAATATATATATATATATATATATATATATATATAATTTAAATAAAAACAGACCACTTTAAGGTTCCATGTAATAAATTATTTCACCACAGCCCTTTTAAAGGACTGCGGATCATCGATATATATATATATATATATATATATATATATATATATAAGCCAACAACTTTACTTCACAAAGGTGGAAAAAAAAAAAATGAAAATAAATTTACACATTTTTGACAGGCTGTATTAAGCATATGTTGATTAATGAAGTGAGGAAGTGAGGGGGGAGATAATCAAATGGATAAATATAGGTAAATGCAAGATTGAAAATGTCATGGAACTCTGAGTTTTGCAATCAACATAGGATATTATATATATATATATATATATATATATATATATATATATAAGCCAACAACAAAAATACATTACCAATGATTGCATAAATGCACTAAAGAAGCTAGTGAGAAATAAGGAAATACCCATTACTCCCTCTAAGAAGGGAGCGGGGATTGTGATTATGAACAAGAATACATCCTCCTATATACAGTCTTTTCCCTCATTTTCACTCTCTGTAACCCACGCCCCCCCCAATGTACTAGTAGCATTCCTGCCTTGCTTGGGGTGAAATGATTAAAAAAATGTATATATATCGATATAACAAATGTGAATGTTAGTGTGTCACTGTTTCACACTTTTTCAACTTTACTCCTAGAGGCCGTACCCCAATATATCATACCATTTGGGAATCAGGCCAACTCAGTGAGTAAATTAAAAAAAAATGTTACCCAATAGGGCAGCTTTTAAGCTAATATACATATATATATATATACATATATATAATATATATAATATATATATATATATATATATATATATATATATATATATATATATGAAAATAACAAAAAAAATAGGAAGGAACTGGTTAGGTAATCAAAGTCCCTTAGTATTTTAGTTATATTTTTTTAAAAAATAGTGATTGTGATACAAAAGTACATCATAAATATAATTCTTTTTATTTAAAAATATGATTCCACCCCCCCCTACAATAGGTCTCATGTTTTTGGGGTGAAAGATTAAAACTTCAATATAATATTTCGAATTAAAATTGAGTTTAAATTAAAATGGGCTCTGTTCCATCTTTTCAACTTTTTTGTTGGAATAACGTATATCTGAAATTTCATACTTGTTTTAAAAAATTGAAATCAAAATCTCCATGGTAATACTTTTAGCTAATATACATATATAGGGCGAATTGTTTAAATTGGGTAGGCGAGTGTAGGTGTTAATAATAATTAGTGGTATAGAGATACTTTCAAGATGTCAAGTCGGGGAAATATTGGGGGTGTCTAAAATGAAACGGAAGATGTATTAACCTACCCAATTTAAACAATTCGCCCTTGCTGTTACCAAACAAAGTAAATTTCAGATATACTTGTTATTCCAATTGAAAAAAATTTTGCTTGAAGATGAACGGGCCCATTTTAATTTAAACTCAATTTAATTTAAAGGATTATATTGAAGTTTTCGGCCTTGTGTTTTGAAACATGAGACCTCTTATGTAGCGATTTGGAATCATATTTTTAAATAAATAATTATATATATATATATATATATATATATATATATATATATATATATATATATATTGATAGATGGCAGAAGTAAATACAAAACATTTACCTTGAATTTGCATTTACCATTTATTAATGATACCATGATTGACAATGATTTCATCTCAATAAATAAACAGCAAATTATGTCAGCATGTTTTAAAACCCCTCTAACTCGAGCCACACTTACTCTACATAAACATATTATACCTTTTTGGAACCAGGATGATCCCAGGATTGAATATATGTCCTGCATCTGAATGAATTGTGAATTTAAAAATTTTTGTTTTTAATTCAATTTAAAATATCTCCAAAATTTTGTGTATTGAGGAAATCAATTTTATTTCTTCAAAATGCCAAAAGGAATCAGAATTAAAGTGAGAAGTTTCATGACGTGAGGTTTTGAAGTTCCACAGAGTTCATGATTTGAAGAACTCAATTTATGGTTTGAATTGGAATTTCAGCTGAAATCAGAGTTTCAAACCAAACCAGAGTTTTGGCACTAATTGGTCTTTTGGTTGGAATTGAACTTATAGCCCAAATCAGAGTAAAATGATGTTTTGAAGTTCCATGTAGTGAATTGAGAAATTCAAGTTATTTCTTCAAATTTATTATTGCTGTTTTCTAAGCTGGACCAAAGGTCCATTTTGTTTTGAGCCAGAGGCCCAATTAGCCCACTACTGGAGCTAGTTTAAAAGTCTATACAGAGTGCAACTTTTAAGCTAGTTTATAATAAAGCTAAAGAGTCCAAAATATACAAAATCATTAAAATTATTTGAAATTGAAGAGGTGCTTCTTGTTGGTCAATTCAGATGTAGAAAAAAGCCAGTATCAAATTAAATTGAAATTGAGAATCCCACTTTTAAATATAGATCTAATGAAGGAAAGGAAACCACTGCATCTCATTAACTTGTGCCATCAGAAATTTTTATGCAATATGATAGGAAATTATAAATTATTCCCTGTTATAAGATAGAGGATATGGCAAAATGGGCCTAATTTTTTATACTATTGTTCACTCAACACAAGGCATAAGAGTTACTATAAGTTGGAGAGTTACAGGCTGAGGTTGTTGTAAGAGCATACAATTGTAAGAGGTCTATATTATAAAGATATATAGAATAGATAATCATTGACACTAGACTTGAAGTGGTTTAGAATGTCATGATTAGAGAAGCATCCTTTTGGGCAGAGAAGAAGCTCTCTGGAACTTCCTTCTGACCAATGGAATTTAAAGGGAATGAGGGTTATTTAATAATGTATATGTCATGGTTCGTTCTAGCTGTGAAGGTCTGAATTAATAGCATATCTGAACATTTGACATGGAAATAGTGAAAGAAAGGCAAGCAATGTTTCATCTATGGAAATGTGTTGTAGGTTGGAAAATAATTCATCATCCACAAGGTCGTGTAAATGCATAAAATTTAGAGCATGAATGACACTATGGTATTTTCATTATATAGTTATTTATGACAGAACATCCAGAAGAAACGGACTTCTTGAATCATTCAACAATAGGCAGAAAAAACAGTAGACAAGTGATATGGCTGACAGATCCTTACAATTTTGATAGATATTTTTATTTATTTCTTTTTTAATCATCTTATCCCATGGAAGGATTGAAGAAAGGATAAAAGACAGATGAGTTTTCAAATAGACAGAAGATGGTGATTGAAGTTGCATTTAAATTTTAGAAGATTGTCTTTATCAGGGAAGCAAGTGAGTTCCACAGGTGAGAAGTGCAAGAAAAGAAACTGTTGGAGTAGAAGTGGTGGTTGCATTTAACTTTTTCAACAGTAAATGGGTGGGACCTAGATGCCAATCCAGTAGCATATTTAAATTCATGTAGTCAGGGAGCCAGAGAAAAAAACTCATCAAAGCAGTTGGGATGTTGGTATATTCAGTTTTTATTATGGGCTCAAAAGGAAAAAAATAAAAGGTATGATTTTAGGCAATGGTAAACCACTGTTAACATTCTTTTTCTCTGTGTCATGTCCCTTCAAGGAACCGACGATAATAGCTCTCCACAATTTCCTCTCCTTTTTAGCTCTTATTAAATTTTATATCTCCTAAAGCCTATTCTGGCATCCATTTACTCAAGCTTGCTAGGTAGGTTATCAAGGATGGTGCATGTGAGCAATGAGCTTTCAAGGAAAGTGGAAACAAAAAGAAAACATATTTAGAATCAGAAAGAAATAGTAGAAATTTCTGGGATATAATGAGGAAAGGGGGCTTGGAAAATTTGACACTCATAGGACATACTGAAGGTAAGAGGAACAGGTAAAAGCAACAAGTAACCTACGTAGCAAGGTTGTGTAATTGAATGGCAACATGTTATATGTTATTTTCTTTTGTCCCTCTTTCAACCTGTCTTATGAGTATCAAATTTTCCAAACCCTCTTTCCTCATTATGTACTCTGGAGATTTCAACCATCTCTTCCTGAAGTTAAGTATGAGTGTCCTTTTTGCTTGTATTTTCTTTGAAATTTTTTTGTTGCTCACATATTCGGTCCATGATATTCTCAGTATCCTTCAAGTGAGGAGATTGTCCAGCATTCACTGGCATATTGGACTGACATTACATAACAGTTCAGTACTCTTTCCTTTGTTTCTAACCATTTCTTAATACTTTGCTTAGCTTTTGGAAGGCACCTTTCGCTATCTCAATGTACAGATATTATGTAACAGTTCAGTATTCAATTAACATTACTCAATGTCAATGAAGATGCAGTCAAAATAAGATATCATTCTTTTAAATCAAGGATCCCAGAAATACAGCCAGTCACATGTATCTGCCACTAAATTTTGTTATTTTTATAACTGTCGCATTTCTCTTCTGAGAGCTATAATCTCCAACTATTCAAATGTAATGTCAATCAACATCTCCAGTTGCCTTGATCTATCCACTATCCTTCTCCTCATCCTTTCCTCTATCACTCCTATCTGATCTTGCTCCAAATCTTCTGTAACCCCTTGTGTCCTAGTGGCTTCCCGCCTTGCTTGGGGTGAAACGCTTAGAAAAAACAAAATTGTGGATTACAATAAAAAGATGTACATAAAATGTATTCATTTAAATTAAGCTCATTATATAATGTGACTCTTTACCTAAAAGGTATGGAAACGGTTGTTCTAAAAGACACATAAAATGCTACCTGCTATTATATTTAAAATATAAACACCCTCTTTTTTTTTCAGCCTTCTGACTTGAATATAGAATGGTGAACATCATCTTGAAGTTAATAACGGAAATAAAACTAATTAGCCTTCATTTCTAAAGTGCAAATGAGATGCAACTATCTTGATCACAAAAACACAGTTGAAATATTGATAACCAGTACATCTTTATTTGTTTAAAAACCTGTGATATGTCTAGACTTTTAAGTGCATTGTTGATTGGCCTTAAGTAATGTGAAAATGTTAGCAGACAAGCAAGCAATAATGTGGAAGGGTGATAATTTTACAAGGAAATAGGAGTGTTGCAATGTAATAGGAGAAAGACAAATGATTCACATTTATAAAGGATTCCTTTGTATCTATGTTGCCCCCCCACCCCCTCTCTCTCTACATGCACACGCACATACATATATATAATATATATGATGAGACAAAATGGAACATTTTTTCATCAAAGATGTATTTTGCCATCCGAAATAACGTGTGTTCTCTTTGGCTTCTTCAGTCTGATAATGAAAGAAAGACAAAAAACATTGTGAGGAAAAATGGCTTCAGGTCTCTGAGGAGAAGTGGACATTATAGATCAAATTTATTGCCCCAGCTTATCATCTCATGACTTAGGCTTGAAGAGAGTCTGTCTGTTGGGCTTCTTTTTTTTTTTTTTTATCTCCATCTGTATTAGAGTTGTTTGATATTGTTGGATTTTAGATCAGGGACATTTTATGATGATTATTATTAATGAGGTGGAATGGTTAAAAAAGAAATATATATTTTTCTCCTTTTTATATGAATGAATATGACATTTATTTGTTTTGGAAATAAACTTAAATTTTTAGTTTGGTTCAATTTACAATGTAAGTATAATACAAAGCTCTACCTTTACTTGGATCTATTTTTGTTACAATCATAGTTTTTTTTTGTGTCCAATCTTTATAACTTTAAAGTATGGATGCCTAAAAATAACAAAAAAAAATGTAATGTTCAATTTCATTTTTCACCACAAATCTCCACAGTTCATGATTTTATGAAAACTAGCCTCGGTTTAATATTTTGCGTCATTTTCAGTGTGAAAAAAGTAACATCTTTTATGTATTTTAAAACTGTTGGTACCTGAAATTTACAAATATATTAGTATGAAGGAAACATAAAATCAGGTTTCAGCTTAGAATTAAATTTACATAATTTTAACATCTGCTGTCATAATGCAAAGTAAAGGTTCACTATTACATGATGCATATATTGTAACTTGAGCCTTCAGTTTAGAGCCGCTTGTTCTCATTTTGGAACTGAATTTTTCTCAAAGTGTAGGTCATATTTGAACAAAAATATATAAGAAAAATATATTACTAAAAAAATACACTGATTCACTAACCTGAATTTTAACAAAATAATAACAAAATAAATAAAATTAATACTTGTTGTGGGATGTTTACCAGCATTGCGACCTTTTGACATGAACTCAAATATTGACATCTAGCAGTGCAAGGCAGCATTAAATCTGATTCAGTTATTAGACATATAGAGACAGGCTTTGTTATAAAAGGTGTACATATATATACATACATATATATATATATATATATATATATATATATATATATATATATATATATATATATATATATACACATACACAGTACAGGTAAAATGTTTGCAGGATACCCTACATTTCTCAAAAAACACCTTAGAATGACATATTTTCATATTTTGTTAAAGTAAAAGATAAAATTTCAGTAATTTGCTTTGATTTTTCAATCTCTATCCAGGCTCCACTTATTAACAAAACGTTCAAATTTGCGTTCATCTGTCCGCAATACATTTGTTAAATAATGAATAATTTCTATGAGAAACATTATATATTTTTTTTCACCCTTAACCCTTTGGTAGACTTTTTGAGACTACCAAAATTTTCAAGTCAGTTAAATTTTAATACAGGTTCTAAACGTTAACTCAACACTGACTAATCTTGTAAACAAAACATATGGAGCTGTCTCTGTTTGAAGAATAAAAAGATTGTGCCATTACGACAGTATTTTCATAGTTTTTTTTTTTATTTTTTAATTTTGAAGTAATTTGCACAAAATAGCAAAATTATTATTGCATTATTGCACTGAGATGAGGGCACAAATTAAAATTTTAGATTCCTAGACATGGGGTGCAATTTTCAAAACAAAGACAGAAACTGGTGCATAGGTTGACAGTAAAAGAGATGAAACATCAAAGGGGGCAACTACTGCCAAAGATAAACACTTCATTATTGAGAACAAAAGAAATAGAAGGAAAACTGCTTCAAAGATGATAGCTGAGCTTAATTCATATCTGACAGCAACCAGTGAAAAGACAACTAAAGTCTCCAGTGAGGGCATAGCTATCAAGAAACCTTTCTTATGGATGGTGAATAAGGAGAATAGACTGTTATGGTCAAAAAATCATAAGAACTGGACATTAAAAAAACAAAGGCAAAATGTATTGTGGAGAGATGAGCCCAAATTTGAACTTTTTGTTAGTAAGAGGAGAGTGTATGGGAGAAGGAAGACAGGGGAAAGACTGAATGATGAATGTGTAGTTTCAATAGTTAAGCATGGTGGTGGGTCTGTTATGGTGTGAGTGTGTTTTGGGGGAGAGAGGGCTGAAGATTTGATTCAGGTCAAGTGAAAAAAGAAAAATATTAAATTTTGCAAAAACATGCTATACCATCTGGTTGATGCATAATTGGATAAACATTCACTTTTCAACAACTTGATCATCCAAAACATTCTTCTAAAGCCTTCCAAAACTACTGTACTTGTATCAGAATGGATCTTTAGTGGATTATATTCCAGCAGAAACCATCAAGCCCTTGTTCACCCCTGAATGTGCTACAGCCATATCTCACCGTAAAAAGCTTCTACAATATCTATTGAAGGGCATAGTGCAGTAGGATACTTGCTGCATTCAGAAATGCCTCAAATCACTCCAAGAGTGTTCTACAAAATGCAAAGTGTTACTATACATATGCAGTCCTGGCCAAGGTTGAAAGCAAAGATATTGGATCCCATGAGTTCTGAATATATTCTGAATAGTCAAAAGGTCACAATGCTGGTAAACATCCCACAACAAGTATTAATTTTATTTATTTTGTTATTATTTTGTTAAAATTCAGGTTAGTGAATCAGTGTATTTTTTTAGTAATATATTTTTCTTATATATTTTTGTTCTGAATAGAGGCAAAGTACCAGTACTATTATAATTTACCCCCAAAGTCATTCTAAACAGATAAAGTGAAGATTTTTTTTTGCCTCAAACTTAACATTTGATGACAAAGACCCTCCACTTTCTAACTTTCCCCTATCACTGAGGACAATCTCAATAACATTTTCATTACAACCTGGGAATTCTCAAAACTTATGAAAAGTTTTGATCCTAAGAAGGCGACAAGTCAAGGCAAAATCCCAATGGTTGTCCTTAAAAATATTAACCCAGAGTTATCCCCAATGTTAGTGAAATTATTTAACTGCTTCTTGAAGGAGAAAAACCTTCCGAAGTCTGTGGAAGGTGTCAAGTGTATTTAACAGATATGAGTTTTTACAAATTCATAGACTCGTCAGTGGCATTCATAAACTCTTTGAATATAATCAACAAGAAGGTTATTGATCCCTTCAATCGAAACACCCTCCTGTGTAACAAAATGTTTGGGTTTCAATAGGCTCGGTGAACTGCTGATATCCTAACTGAAATTACTCACAGAATTAGTGAGGCATTTAAAAACAAATACATCTCAAGGATGATTATATTAGATATTTGAAAGCCTGTTGATAAGGTGTAGCATAAAGGGTTACTACACAAGCTGTCTAGCTATTGAATCATTAGAAGAGTTGTCTCAATTATAAAGTCTTTCCTAATATGTAGGTCACTGACGTTAGTTGTTAACAGCCAGTCTCCTGAAGCAAGGCAGGCATCCCCCAAGTTTCACTTCTTAGTTCAAACCATCTGCATCCTTTACATAAGTGATATACCTAAAAGTATACTATAATAATTTGTGAATTATGCTGATATCACAGTAGGGAGCAATGGAAAAACAGTTTTTCAGGCATCGTTTGTATGATTGTAACAAAGACCTAAGAAAAATTTCAGGCTATTTCATGCCCACTTTCCCTGCAGCATGGCAATCAACTTTTTGTCAACATTTACTGCACACCAGTAAATAGGTGTCATGTATTGTCAGCCAGGAGAATAATAAATTCCAGTATTATTTAAGAGGTACATCATATTAAAATATTACAAGTTAATAGTAAAATCTTTTTTCTGCAGAAACTGGACTTCATTTTCCAAGACAATAAATTTTGCCTCATATACCATCTTTCACTTTGTATCTCCTCACTTCAGTGCAAACTGCAGTCATCACTTTTATCTCTCTCTTGATGACCAAAGTACTCTTTGGCCACTTGGACAATACTAATGCTGTCTCAAGGATGTCATTAAACTGTTGATCTGTCAGAAAAGTAAGATAGAGAGGCTCAGTCCTGAGTTCATTCATCCAGTTAATCATAATGATAGTTTTTTTGCTTGCCATTTTAGTTTGGGAATCACCAATTTTCTCATGTTGACTACATGAGGTACATCCTCATTCCTATCTTCATCTTTACTGTCCTCCTCATCATCAGTGTAGTTTAATAAATCCTCATCAACAGCAGCAGAATCTTCTTCCTCCTCATTAGATCTGTCAGGGCATTCTTCCATTTTCTGATTCTCCTCTTAATTTTTTCTTATCATTGAGACAGTTTTTTCTCTAACAGTCACATCCTCATCTGCACACATACCAAAAAGAAGTTGATCTGTGTGGGCAAAGTATGCATTTCTCTAATCAGTCTTCTTCACCATCGTCTTCTCCTTACTATTCAGGTTTTTCACATATAGCAAGGATTGGAATATGATGCAGAGAGAGCCAGCAGACATCTTGATTAAAGACATAAAGATCTGCTAGCTGGATATATTCCTTATGTTGAGGAAAATTCAGATGATTCAAAAGATACTGTCAATACTGATGCTGATTTTGTCCTCGATCCAAATTCATCATAGAAAATATCATAGATATTCTCTATTTCTTGATCAAATTGACAAGGAGAACATATCATCAGCACACAGTAGACCAAGGTAGAGATCAAATTTACCTTACGGGACTATGGGAGCAACAATTTTTCTGTTTTATAACTCATCTGGAACCATTGTGTTTTTATTTGTATATTTCTCCCCTTTATTTTTGTCACCACCTCATTTTATTAACAAATATTTCACTAATAAATTTGAATTTTAGTTGTGTTTCTTTTTTCCTCCTCTTTACATAATTTCTCCTTGCATCCATTTTGTCAATGAACTTGGCTAACAGTTTCTTCATCTGATGTGTTAGCTGAAAGAGATCTCTAAAGAATACCTTCATGCATATTCAAATCTGTATGTTCTGCAGAATCAAATTCATGTTCAATACACACACACACACACACACACACACACACACACACACACACATATATATATATGTATCTGTATATATGTATATATCGCTCTGACTGAATAGCTTAGGCATTGAGTACTTTAATTTATTGCTTAGGTAGATGTTTGCCTTTTGGTATTTGGGGGTTTTTATTTTCTTCATTTGTGAGTTTTTTCTTGTCTAAGAGAGTTAATGGTCAGTCTCTACCTAGTTCCTGAAGATTATGTTGTGTATGAAACCCAGAGTTGTGCCACCAGCAAGGTTTAATATATATATTTATTAATATATACTTAATAGCTCTGTTATATTACATCAGGTACTGTTTTATTAGCACCAGCACTCTATGTTTGATATCTTTTATTATATATATATATATATATATATATATATATATATATATATATATATATATATGTATGTATATGAATATACTGCATATAGAATGCTAATGTTTTATATATATATATATATATATATATATATATATATATATATATATATATATATATATATATACATACATATATATATATATATATATATATATATATATATATATATATATATATATATATATATATATACTGACTCCCCATCGAATTCGATGTATGAGGGTCAAGCAGATCAGGAAACTGACAGCCCAACAACAGCACATGAGATTTGATTATAGTGGTGAAGGTTCCGTTCTGGACCATGCACACTTTTTAGAGTGCCAAATACAGAGACCTGGTGCACTACATGCCACAGGGTCCCCAATCGACCCTCTGCTGGTTTGTGAATTCAGAGTTGTCCTTCTCCTAGACCAGCTGCCATCCAAGGCTATAGAACCCAGTCTGTCCTGCTATTTACCCATATGTGGCGGGAGAAGAAGAGGATTCACACCTTTCCCAAGGGTATTAGTACATAAGTGAATGAAATGAATTCGACTGGAATTCGAACTCAGCTCTCCGATTCCTCAATCCAAGCCGCTATCCATTACTCCACCATGCCTCTCTCTCTCTCTCTCTCTCTCTCTCTCTATATATATATATATATATATATATATATATATATATATATATAACATGTTGATCACAATTTTGTATGAGATTCTGTCTCAAATTATCTTTCTGGTTAGAGAAAACTTGTGTCTTATAAACAGAGGTAAAGTGTACTTCCCTTATCTTTCTGCCCACCCAATGTCCCAGACTTATGTCATCATATGTGATAAATTTTGTTACTGTTTCACTGCATGTGTCAACAGCAATTATTGACAGAGCCATTTTGAATAACAGTACAAGTAGAGTGAAAACATAAAGATTTGTACAGAAAAACATTTTTTGTGACAGCTTCAATGTTAAATTGTTTTGATAGATTTTAGCAGTGATCAGAATATCTATATAAAATTGTTGTGCACTGGAAAGGTAGATATGCATGCTTATGTTTCTTTTTATAGTCTTTATTTCTTAAATTATTTTTCTTTTTTAGTCATTTATTTCTCTCCAACAGTTTTCTGGACATTTCAATGTTGGTTTCTCATTTCTGAGTGGCTAGATATTCTATGCTGTTGATGTCTCCTCGGGAATATTTGTATTTGTCAACACACACAGAACAAACCTATGGCTTATACTGCAACTGTACTGAACAGAACCAAGTTATGGTGTCCGGGAGAGTGCCATTAATTTTGTATGAACAACAGTAAAAAAGGTGAGTGTGTTCAAAGCCTTGGTCGCAATGACTTGTTTCTTCAATGCCTACAGAGTCAGTCTGTGGTTTATACTACATCTTTCCTTGCAGATGAAGGAGAAAATTGAAGCAATAGAAATACAGAAAGATACTGAGAATACCATGGACTGAACATGTGAGCAACTATGTAGTTTTAGAGAAAATGGAGTCAAAAAGAATCATTATACTTAACATCAGAAAGAGATTGAAATTTCTAAGGTACATAATGAGGAAAATAGGCTTGGTAAATTTGATACTCACAGAACAGATTTAAAAGCAAGAGGGACAGCGGGAAAGAATGCATCACCTGTCAAGTGAGCTTACGTAAAATGGATGGCAGAATAGGGTTTAGGAGAAATAACAAAAAGACAGAATTTAATAAAAGCTATTAAGGAGAGGAAATTGTGGTGAGTTATGATCACCAACATCATGAACAGGCATGTTACATAGAAGAAGATGCTGAGCAGACCTTAGTTACAGTTTCCGGAAAAAGGTGCATAATCTGGCATGGTCATAATTTGAATCAGGTCACTATACTCAAACCCTCAGTGATGATGACACGAGACTTTATGCTAGTGCAAATATCAATGGATTTCAAACAGCTTCACTCACAAGGCGTGGGTTAACCAGTGGTATAGATTTTAGGCATTTTCCAATATTATGATCACCTCATCAATGATATATATATATGTATGTATGTATGTATGTATATGAATATACTACACATAGAATGCTAGTGTTATATATATATATATATATATATATATATATATATATATATAGTTATGTATATATATATATAGTTATGTATATATAAATATAAAAGTGAACATAGAAGTCAGCAATCGTCAGGCCACGTGTGGTGTTATTTTTCTTGGCTGAGAAAAATAACACCACACGTGGCCTGACAATTGCGTATAGCATGAAACAGACTGTCGCCTCTAAGTGTTGACTTCTATGTTCACTTTTATATTTACACATGCTCTGTCTCTGATATTGAGCACTTTATTCCATAAATATAGCACACCTTAAGATTATTATTTCTTCATATATATATATATATATATATATATATATATATATATATGTTTAACGTTCTTTTTATAGATACACCTTGCCTACCGAATGCTCCTTTGTGGCGAGTCGGTTAAGGCACGCCAGCGTAAATGACGGTTCCATTATAGGATGCAGGTTTGAATCTGTCAAAGGACGAATATTTTCTATGAAAATTTCTCGGACATTCAGGCCGGTAAATGTTATTTAATACTGTTTATTATAAACAGAGCATTTACTTAAATACTTGTATCTATAAAAAAGAACGTTAAACATAAAAATGTCTTTAATAAATAAATTGTCGGACTTTGTCCATTTCTTAATATATATATATATATATATATATATATATATATATGATAATGTTACCTCATTAACATATTGACCATTTGAACACAGGCCTCATGGTTAGAATGCTAATGTTTTAACCATTAAGCAACATCTCCAACTGAATGCTTTATACTGATTAAGACCTAGTTGTTTTCTTTTCACTCATTTCACTCAAGCAAGATAATAAAGCCACTAATGTGCAAGACGTTAAAACAATAATTAATGCAAAACTAATTATCAACTTTTTCTTTTACTGGATTCAACTTATATAATTTATCTTCTTCTTTTATGCCCCTTTATGTGTGGCCAATGATGGCTTTCCACAACTTCCTGTCATTTAGCATTGTCTTTTTACTATCCCTCCCAATCCATGTTCTGTCATCCATTATGCAAGATAATTAAGTAAGTTAATCACTGTTCCCATCAGCTTCTCTTGCCTTCAGCATATCCCATGAGTGTCATATTCTCCAAGCCTTCTTTCCTTATTATTAGACGTACAAATTTCAACTGTTGCACTCTGATCCTAAACAAAAATGTCCTTTTCATTTCCATTTTACTTAAAACTTTCTCACTGTAACCAAGTCCTATCTGGCAGTATTCTTCTGCAGAAACACATCTCTGTTGCATCATATCTCCTGTTCATCTGTGAGGAAATTGTCCAGCATTCACGGCCATAATAGAGGATTCATGTTACATAGGAGTCGAACTCTCTTTTCTTTGTTTCTAATGGCATTTTGAACTTTTTAACACATACTAACACAAGCTCAAGTACAGAGCAACTTCATAAAATTCAACAAAATAAAATCATAATCAACATCAGAAAAGCATTTGGGGATAAAAAAAATATCACAAATTTTTTTCCTACTTTGTCATCAGAAGTAATAAATATATTCAAACATTATCAAGGGTCAAAATTTGTTCCTTCTGGTTATAAAGTATTCTGAGAGAGGAAGAAGTTTTCCAGGAAAATAAAAACTGAAATATTTCATTTATATTCGGCTTTGAGGTATAAATTTCCCAGTATGTTCCTTTTCCATTTTATTTAAAAAAAAAAGAAGAAATTTTTATCAGGAACAGCTGCAGGATTGAAATGTGATTTCCTGAGCTCCCTGCCATAAGCTAAACAGATCAGTGTGCACTCCTGCATGTGCAAATGACACACAAGCAGCGGGAAATGCAAGTATAGCCTGTGAGAATGTGGCACAAAGAAGAGATAAAGGGGGATAAAAAAAAACCCCAAAAAACATTAAAACAAAAAGATTTCTGAAACATTTTCCTGAAAGTTTAACTTTCAAGCTTTTAGAAAGAAAATAAGAAAATTTAATTTTTTTCAATCTTAAATATCTGTTTTATTACAGGTATACATATTTATGGCTCAGCTATAGGAATTTTTACATTTTCTTAGCATGAATTATACTGACATATGGCATGTTTTCAGTTGTAGGAATTAAGAAATACACAGAATCAAATTTCTGCTTTCTCTTACTCATATATACAAAGTGAAATATTTAATAAGCTTGGTTTTGTCTGATACAAGACTGAAAGAAAAGTGAACAGAATAGTCTTTTACGTGGTCAGTTCAACAGTTTTGTCCAAGATGCTACACAACCAAAACATTTACCTAACAATTCATCACATGTTCTTAAATAACCCTGTCAGATCTAGTCTCTCATATAGATGCCCTGCATGACATTCAACTCATTCAGAAATATCTAAACTGCCAGCTATATACAACCATTTTCTCAGAACAATGATTAAAATTCAGTTCTAGACAAGATGTTGATTTTCTATGCTAACTTACGTAAAAGGTTAGGAGGGAAAACCCCATCAATACTAGAGAGAGAGAGTTAACAGTGAACCTGAGGAACCTATTTCCCTGAAAAATTGTTTTAAGTGTTATTTGGTTTATATTAGATTTTAACACCAAATAAATTGGTGATATTGTTAATTTTCCTGCTCTCTTCACATGCAAGGACATATGTGAAGAAATGGGCATTAAGCATTTAAACATTCCATATCAAATCCCAGAGGAATCTACTAGTGGTAAAAAAATGTTCTTGGTGGGACACTATTATCTGAAATTGGGATAAAAGCAGTGATGGCACCTACCCTGAACTGAGCATAAAAATTTAGAATTCTGATTAACTTAAGAATTCAAGTTATGTTCTTAAATAGCCTTGTCAGATCTAGACTCCCAAAAGGATGTTCAGAAATGTCTAAATTACCAGCTATATGCAACCATTTTCCCAGATCCATGATTAAAAATGGATTCAAGGGAATGAATCCTGTATGCCTTGAAGATTATCCTTCATCAGATCTCATAGACTAGCACTAGAGAATAGCAAAGAACTTTACCAAATAAAAACAAGTCATCACTTGAAGACTTACAATAGCAGCAACAACTAAAATGGATAGCACATGTAATGTGAAGAGAAAATAATGATATAATCAAGATGCTGACTTTCCACATTACAAACCAATTCAAATATAAGGACCAATTATAACAAATTTAGTGTAGGAGGTAAGGAAAATGAATACAGGATGTCTTTACTATAGGTAATTTTCTTGAATATTGCAAGATGCTACAAATCCCAAACATTAACTTAATAATACAAGTCATGTTCTTCAATAGCCTTGTCTGATCTCATCTTTCATATGGATCTCATGCATGGCATCCATCATATTCAGAAATATCAAAACTATCAGCTTTATCCAATCGTTTTCACAGATTAAAGATTAAAGATGGATTCTAGTGGATGAACCCTGTAGGTCTTAAAGAAGATTATCCTTCATCAGATCTTATACATACTATGCAACGCTATCACAAACAAATAACATTGCCAAAAACCAGACACCACATCAATTGAAGATTTCAAAGGCAACAACAACTAAAATGGATAGCACATGTAACACAAAGAGAAAATAATGGTATAATCAAGAACTTGACATTCCATACTACTTCAAGCAAAATTCTAGGAAGGAAAACTCCATCAGTATTAGAAAGAGCAATAGCAGCTAGTGGACTTAAGAAAACTATTTTCTTGAAAAAATTGTTTTAAGAGAAAGATTCTATAAATTTCAACCAATAGTAATGCTTACTGTTCAATTAATGAATGCCAAATATTTCCTTATAAGAAAATAACCTAATCTCACCATTATCATGACCATATGCAAAGAATTTGTTGAAAATCAAATTCTTTACCATAGTCTGTTATAGTGTCAATTCCTGCTCCATGACTTCTTACTAATAATATCCATCTAACCTTTTACCAACAACTATTTGCCAGCTTTGGTTTGCCAACTCAGATATTAAAACAGAATCATTTATTTAAAATAATTGATAAATAATTAATGGCAATGCTCATTGTTAGGAATACACCATATATCAATTATATTATTAAATATCTTTATTATTATAAAAATTATATGATACAGTTACTCAGGGCCTGTGCAAGAGTATCATGCCCCCACCCCAATCTGTGATACCCACTGTATCTATGATATGGGGCTCTCACTTTATTACATCATAATTTTCATAAGATAGTATTCATATAGAATACAAATCTTTTGTAACCTAATGATGTACAATAATGGCTCATATGAACACTTCAACTAGAAAAATTGAAAATAAATGCAATATATATGTATCTACAAATTAAAGACATGTTGTAATAGATCATTCCATCTTAAATAAGTCAACAATGTTTCTTTTAATATCAACTTGAGACTTTTCTTGCTATAGAATTGAATAATTGCAATACATTCGACAAAATGGATAAAAAATAGTGCATTATATATAATGCTTATTCGAGACTTAATATGAGCAAACCAAATTCATGAATTTAGCCAAGAAAAAGACCCCAGATTTGTCATCATTTAATAGTCCATTGTATTTAATTTAATTTGTAAGTATATAAGTGCAGAAAAAAGCAAATGTTGATAAGATAGCAAGGGTTAGAATGTACTGATGAAGGTTACTAATCCAGTCTATTTCATTTGATCTGAAGCAGACAATTTTTAACAACATTATGGCTGTCCATTGCTTTATATCAACATTATATCGAAGCTAAGGACCCAGATTAAGCCCAACCAATCTCAAAGTCTTTAGCAGCAGAACAAACAAATTACAACAGATCTCAATGGTTGAACCGCTGAATGAAGAGGGTTATATATGATGGGCATGCTAGAGAAGGTGCCACTCAAAATTATAACAGAGTCAGTGGCAGCCTGTTTCAGTTTCATAACTGGAATCTGCATGTCTTATTCCATATGTGCCACAGAGGAAGGTCATGAAATAAACTTCCTGGTAAGTTGAGGTCCACCTGAAACAAATTCACACAATCAGCACTTTCTACACTGATTTTCTTTCACCTTCAACCAATTCTTGCAAAGTCAAAAAGTGATAGGGAATGGATTATGGGAGCTTGTTTTGGAGAAACCAAAATATTTTAGTCCTCAACCTGCATGATGGCATTAAATTTAGTTATCAATGCCATCATCATAAAGGAAAAGGTTAGTAAAGAAAAAATTTAATTCTTGAATACAAGATAAAACCAAAGACAATATCTATTGCTTTATATTAACATTATATCTATCTACTCTATTGTATTATATCAACATTATATCTATCTACACTATTGCATTGTAGGAAGACAGAAGGTGCTTATCTCACTTTAGTGGAAGATAAGTCCTGTGGTTACATATTACTGATTGGTGGCATCACTCCATAGAGTAACCCAAAATATGAGTCAATTATAATTTGTGAATAGAAACCAAATGAGAAGGTTGCTTACTTCTATCCTCAGCCTTTGGCTCAGACAGAGGCTAAATCTGTTTCCCCAGCTTACAAGCATATGATACCATTTCCCTTTGGGACATAGATGAATGGGCCTTTGACCCAGGCTGAGGCTAAATCTGCTTCCCCAGCTTAGAAGCACATGATGCAATTTTCATTTGGGACATAGATGAATCCAGCCCATTTAAAACATATGTGATATATAGTTCTCCACCTGGGGCATGTGTATATATGTATATATATATATGGTTTTGTGTATATCATAGTATATAAAAGTCTCTCTGAGAATAAAGCATGTTTTTCATTCTTTTTCCTTTCAGCCATTCCATTCTGTCCTGTCTGTGAGCTATGGTGTTGTTGTATCATGGATATATAATGCCCATAATGGGAGAAATGCAATTGAGAGAATAAATATTTCTTTCTCTCGCTTTCATTACAGCATTATATCAACACTATATCTATTCTATTGTATTATATAAACATTATGTCTATCTACTCTATTGCAATATATCCAGATTATGTCTATATAATTGTTGTATATCCATCTACTCTGTTTTATATCAACATTGTGTCTAGTCTGTTGTTATTTTCATGGCAAAAGTTCAGATGATCTACATTCCTTATTTCTAGCAGTTTAGACCTTTACAGCAAGGACATGCCTGGTCATGTACACAGGGATGGATCATTCTCATAACTACCATTCCTACCCTGGCAGTAGGAGCAAAAGTCTGTTATCCACCATGTCAACCTTGACAAGGATCAATCATATTATATTTATTCATTTATATTGAATAAAAAATGAAAATAGTTTTGATAACCTCAATAACAAATCAATGCTGCTCTGTTTTGAAAATGCCTTATAAATTTTTTTTATGGAAATTATGGTATCTATCTATCTATCTATCTATCTATCTATCTGCCATATATATATATATATATATATATATATATATATATATATATATATATATATATATATAGTTTATGAAAAACTAGGTAATCCGTATAGGTAAACCTAAGGAGGATAAAATCCAGAGAGCTCAATGTAAATTCAGAGCAAATAATTTAAATAAAAGCAGACCACTTTAAGGTTCCAGGTAATAAATTATTTCACCACAGCCCTTTTAAAAGGACTGCAAATCATCAGACTTTACTCCCAAACAAAAAATGAAATATTTAGTTTATGAAAAACTTTCATTTTTTGTTTGTAAGTAAAGTCTGATTTTCCGCAGTCCTTTTAAAAGGTCTGTGGTGAAATAATTTATTACATGGAACCTTAAAGTGGTCTGTTTTTATTTAAAATTTATATTTATTTATATATATATATATATATATATATATATATATATATATATATATATATGTGTGTGTGTGTGTGTGTGTGTGTGTTATATGATATCCATAGTAATAAACAAAGGTTCACTCATCTTGTTCCCACTCTGAGTTTTTGTATCGGCTCTTCAGATATTATTGGAAAATTTAATTTTTTTTCAGAAAACATATTTTTCCTTAAAGAAAAATTAATTTTCCTAAAAGATATATTAAGTAAGCTTATTGGAATTTTAAAATATCATCAAACATCATAACAACTTCATGATAACCTCAAATATGAACCTTTATTTCATTTTCTTAAAAATGTAGGGTTTGAGACAATAAGAATATGTTCTACTTTCAGTTTCATTTTTATCTAACACGATTTGCCCAACTTTCATTTCACCCTAACTAGATTATCTTACATATCACTTGAACACAGTTTGCAAGAATATATTCTGACTTTCACTTCCACCAGTGTAGAGTATTGACAATTTACCTGCAGATTTACTGAGATGGATCTGTCTTTTTCTTAAGCAGGTTACAAATAAATTACGAGCAAGTAACGCCAAGTGAGTGCAGAGCACATCCTCTTCTCCTGAATCAGGTTATCGATGTTCTGTCTTATCTAAAACTTTTATACATGAACTTCTTTTGCTTTTACTTTTGATAAGCTCAAGCCAAATTCATATGATGGCATTACTACGTGGCATTTTGCTGTCAAGTTTGTTGATAAAAATGTGGTGGTAGAGAATCACCAAGTTTTCAAACTAGTTGTAAATTTTTCAACAGAAACAAAAATATAATTTACTATAAAACTATATATATATATATATATATATATATATATATACACTACAGACAAAGAATTTGGAGCCACTCAGCATTTTTTTTAAAAACACCTTAAAATGAGAAATTTTTGTATTTTTTAATGTAAAAGATATTTAAGCAATTGCAATAAGCACTTAACAATAAAAATATATTAACCAACATCATATTTTGTTTTCATAAATAAAACCACAATCTGATTTAATTACTGCTTAGTAAGTAGATGGCAGACCTTCCCAAGAATTCTTCAAGAACTGAAAAAGCTCACTCTCTCTCTCTCTCTCTCTCTTTGGATATTCTCTATGAACTCTCCTATCCAATTCATCCCATGCTAATTCAATCGGAAAAGTCATAATTACCAAAATTTTGTTCTTTTTTTTTTGACTCAACATAATTTTGACATAATTTATAAGAGTGCTGTGGATCTTTATCTTGTTGAAAGGGGATGTTTTTTCCAATTATGCTTAAATCAGATGGTATAACTTGTCTTTGCAAAATAGGAATGATATTGTTCTTTTTTTCATGATTCTATTCTACTACTCTAAATATTATTTTGTTGATAGCCATGTTTGAGTAGGTGCCCTGCTTTTTAAACAATGTAAATGATATCTACTGGCTTGTGTAATCAAGAGACTTAATAAAGAAAATGTGATCTCCAGCAGAGTTCAAAACTATAAAGGTGAACTTAGCTTAAACTCATGCTTTAAACTGCTCAGCCATTGAGAGCTTCACAGCGCATCAAAATTCAGTTACCTTTTTGAAGAATGCATATCGTCTCATTCAGATCTTCTCAAAAGCCCATGTCTGCTCATATATATATATGTGTGTGTGTGTGTGTGTGTGTGTGTGTGCACCTATGTGTGTGTGTGTGTATATATATATATATATATATATATATATATATATTTGTGGCTGTGTATAGTTAACTCACAAATGTTAGACTTCTCACTTGAAAAATATGACCAAAACATCATATACAACTTCCTGTATAGCTGCAATGGCAATATCTACAAAACATCCTATGTAGCTGCAACAAAAATAGATGAAATTAGTTGGATTATTCAAACAAATCTTGATAAACAAGAGGGAAATATTTCTGAGAATGACTAGAAATTAAGAAATAGAAATTTACAAAATTTACTGTAAATAGAAAAATGCGAGCACTTCCACTTATGGAATGAAGATATAAAAAATATAAAAATTAACTTATCTTGTAGAAAAAGGTTGAAAGTGAAAGAGTTACCAAGTATTTTATTATTATTATTGAATGAGGGAGCAGTGCACCAGAAAAGTAAGGCTGGGATACTAATATACAAAAACTAATATACCCATCATGACAACTAATCTGATAAGCATATACCAGACAAGTATGTCTTAGCCAAATTTGCATAATAAGGTTACAGGTTTTGATGAAAGTAGTGCATAACCTTAACTAATCTAACTAAAAGCAGCACATAACTTTGGTGCCCAATTAGAAAAACCTTCACGGTGAGTAACTTAGTTAACTCGGTCTCAGATTAAAGGTGTGCTTAAGTATCAATATATGATTACCACATTGCCTCAGCCTATCACATCCTTTAAAGTTAAAAAAATAACCCCTCTTGACACATGGCTCATGCATTAGCCCATAGGAGATGTACCTAACTGGTTATGGTCAGACAGGTAACAAGTACTAAATGAGATATTTACTGTAGTTCATCTTAATTCACCACAATGAAACATGAATATGTTAATCCATCCAATCAATTATGATCAGAATCCATGACAGCCATGCCTGGTGTTTATTTTTATTATTATTATTAAAAGATGTTATTAGCCCTGACCTGGCATCTTAATTTCAGTCACTTTCCCACTTACATGACTTAGTTAATCACAAGCTTCTCTCTTTCTGAATCCAATTCTTTTATTGTCCTTTCTCCTCACTAAATTTTTCTTATTCTCTTCCACCCCCAGTAACCCCTTGTACCTTAGTGGCATTATCATGTTGGTTGGGATGAAAGGATTAAGAAATATGTGTAGATGATATTATATTGAAGTCAATAATAAAAAAATTTCATATAGGGAAAAAAAGGAATAATGCAAGGAGACACCCCACAAAAACTAAACAGACTGTTTATTACTTCCCATAATGCAAAGCTGTTTAATATCGACAAAAAATTTGACATTAAATATAAATTACACTCCAAAAAAATAGGAATATAAATGAACTGAAAGGGTGGGAAAAGAATAAAGTTGGTGAGGATATCATTAAAAATGTCCACTATTGGTAGCCACAATCTTAACAGCATAAGATATGCAGATGCCACAGAAAGGAAATTACAGGAACTCCTATAGAAAGTAGTGGAGGAAATCAAAAAGAAACGACCAAACATCAATTCAAGAAGACAGAATACATGGTTCCTAGCAGAAGGAACAACCCAAAATGCAAATTACAAACTTGAAATACCAAAATAGTACAATAATTTAAATGTTTGGGAAGTATTTTAACAGAGAACAGAAAGTGGTGCTGAAATCCAAAAGCACATTTGGGATGCGTTCTAAAAACTAAGTATTAAGAAAGAAGAAAATTTCATTAGAAACAAAGAAAAGAGTGCTGAACACTCCTATATGTCAGTGCATGCTAATCAGTCACCTCACAGATGAAGAAGAAACTTGAAGCAAAAGAAATGTAGCACTACAGTAGGATGGACGAAACATGTAAGCAACAATGTAGTTTTAAAGAAAATGAAAAGAAAAAGGATAATTATAATTAGTATGAGAAAGAGATGGTTGAAATTTCTAGGACTCATAATAAGGAAATTTTATATTCACAGGACAGACTGAAGGCCAGACGGACCAAGAAAAGAACATATAACCTACTTAGCAAGCTTGAGTAAATGGATGGTGGAGCAAGGTTTACAAGAGGTAACAAAAAGACAAAATTTATTAAGAGTTACAAAGTACAGGAAAATGTGGAGAGCCATAATCCCCCATATCCTGAAGGGGCGTGGAATATAGAAGAATAATTTTCAATCATATTTTTTAGACTAGGATTTTTTAAGATATTTCAATTCAGATTTCAAGAGGTTCCTGAAGTAGTTGTGAGTGCCATTATTCTTCTGGTAAAGAGATTTCTTCTTTTGACCAATGAATCGAAAATATCTCTTGATACAGAGATATGAAACAACAGATTAATTATTTTTTTGTGTTATGTGTTTTGCATTCTTTAAAAATTTATTTGTTATTGATAATACTAGATATTTATTTTTACTTTATCTTCTTTCTATTATGCTAGTACAAAGATTTTGTCAATATGACCAATGATGGCACTGAATACATAAAAGATTCAAATTGCTTCAACTGTTCATGAGCCAAATTTGAAACAACTGTAGTTTCATTTTCTGATGTTTTAATGTCTGAGATGGAGTAATTTTTAGATTGAGGAATCGGAGAGTCAAGTTGAAAATTTCAATTGAGTTCATTATGTCCTAATACCCTCAGGAGAAGGTATGAATCTATCTCTTCTCCTCCCCTCCAGTTATGGGTAAAATAGCAGGTTCTATATCCTTGTTTGGCAACCAGTCTAGTAGAAAAAAAACCCTGAATTCAAACCTCCTGCTGACTTGTAGGTCCTGCCTCTTTAACAACTTCTGAGAGGCAGGACAGTGTAACCGCAACATCTCTGGTGCAAAAGGAAGCAGCAAGCCATTGCACTATTTTGCCTTGAATGTCATCATGAACAATGACTGTAAGATGGAGGGGAGTGGTGACCCCAGCGATACAAAATGCACTAAGAAATAAGTGATGATGATGAATGTCTGACCACTTTTGAGTATTCCTATTTTTTAAAACTTAGGCTAGTTTACTTTTTACTAACACTATCTTATTTAAGTCTCTTGGAACCTTTCTAATGTCATTGGACTTTTTTTGTATTTTATGGGATCCTGTTTCCAACTATTACTCGACACTATAAATAAGTACAAGGAGTTGCTGGAAAGTTCTTGATCAGACCAATAACCTTTCAGTGCCTGCTGACCTGGGCTCAGATTTTTATATCCTAAACAATATATTTGTGGAATTAGATACCTAGCTATGAAACAATGGTTAGCAAGTAAACTTTCTGCTATTTTTATATACAGGAAAAACATTAATCCACATTGGATGCCTCAAACCTTTGATCTTATTCTACTCTATGCTAGATTTTATATCAAATCACCATTTCATACAATGCGTCCCAGTAATTTCAATTATCTCATTCTGATTCTGAGAGCATATTATTCTCACCATCCATCTGTAGAACCACATATTTGTTGCCACAAGCCTTCTCTTCAACTGAGGACATTATCCAGAATTTACTGCTATATAGGGGATTGATATAAAGGATCATCACTCTTTCCTTTTCCTATTCCTTAATACTTTGTTTAGCTTTTGGAAGGCATCATTTGTTCACTATTTTAAAAGACCTTATAAATCTCAGGAAGGCCAAAAAACATATCAGACTAAAAGTTTCCATGAAAGCTAAATAGATGTGAATATTAGACTGAATTATGTGTGGAATAGCAAAGAAATAAAAAATATTTCTATCTCCTTTCACTGAAGAGTGACTTCTTATCTATGCTATTTATGATGGAATAGTTATGTCAGATGATGACCACACACTGTGAAACAATGTCATATATTTCAATTTGGATATTCAAGGGAAATTGCTTATAAAGCAGAATATTCAGACATGACATTTTTTTCTCATTTTTTCTGTTTCTTAAGATTCCTTCTCCTTTTTTCGCTAATATCTTAGTTTTCTTTTACTGTTTTTATTCTTGATTTTGGTAATTTAATATTTTTAGTTTGAATCCTGATGCCACTGACTGGGATAATATTAATTGTAGAATAACCAGAAGCATCGTCACAAAAAATAACCCTTACCATCTTTTTATTCCATCTTTAGATCATTCTTCTGGATTCCACAGTCATTCTATTTATGTTCCTTATATTTTTTTCATTTCTCTTCGGTTTTATCTTTTATTTCCCATCAGCCTCCATAATTCATTACTTTCCTAAATTCCTCTTTTAAATCTCATTCTATCTCTTTAAATTTGAACAATATTCTTTTATTCTTTTTCTGTCTTACAGCTATTTTTCTTATTTCTTTTTTTTATCTTAATTTCACTTTCTTCTTCATCACTACAATTTTTCATCCACCTCCAGCCTTCTCTATCTTTAAACAACCATTTCAATTCTATCCTGTATATTTTTTCCTTTCTATATCTTATTTCTTTTCTTTTCACTTGTTATCATTTGCACACAACCATTTTTTTCTTCTTAACTCTTTTTGCTTTCTTCATCTTCAAGAACTTTCTCTGTAATCTTCATTCCATCTCATAATTTTCACTTTTTTCTCTTCTATTTTCATCATTTCATTCTTCCTTTCTTTCAGTCTCTTCTCCCCTATTTTCACTTCTGCCACTTTCATCTATTTGTTACACCTCTTATTTTTTTCTTTCTTTTTTTTCTTCTTGACAACTTTCTTCTGTTTTCTTTTCTTCTGTCTATTATTTCATTGGCAATTTCTTTCCAAGTTCCACTCCATTTTCTTTTGGTTTTCTCTCTTCATTCAACCATGTCTGACAAGCAAATATAGGAAAAGGAAGAAAAAATTAAGAGCAGCAGACAGAAGCGACAACTGATTGGATGCTGTCACAGATACTCGATGAAACAGCAAGTTTAGTCCCATTTCTAAATATCACTTTTTGATGCTATAAAAGAGAGAAATAGATAAGTAAAGCTCAGTAAGAACAAAGAAATATAGAACAAAAAAAAATATTACAGGAATATCTTTTCAAGTGGGAACAGATATTGAAAGGAAATGTCTAAATTATTTGGAGGAAGTTATTCTTTTCTTTTATTTATTTTCATTGCTTAATCTAGGATAGGGTCACAATTTGCATACAGTAACTAATGATCCTGAGTAATCACCCATGTAATCATGTTTATCACTGCTTAAATTCAGTGATTAAGTGCTTAGATAAGATCAGTCCAAGAGTACAAATAATGGGTACTCTATAAGGATCAAGTTCATAGTGAATTGGTTTGTGAGAAGATTAATAATCATCTATAAATTCAAATGTCAGTATGTCACTGTGTCCCACTTTTTCAAATTTATTCCTAGTGGCTTAAATCAGGCTGACTCTGTGAACAAATTAAAAACATTCCAAGCCCGATCTGCAATCTTGTAATTTTGGATTCCCAAGTTTTCATTACTACAACTGTTTTCAGCGATTTTTTGCAACAAATTTTTTGTACAATAACAATTTTTATAGCTTGGAAATAAATTTAGGAATATTCAAAATTAATTGTGAAATCCAGTGAAAGTCACCCATGAAATAAAAATAATTGTTTGTATGAAAAGTAAGGACCTACATACATCAAATTGTCATTAAATTAAGTGGCAGAAGAAGAAT